>JAYMSL010002023.1:0-15291 GCA_036897195.1 Plantago coronopus
GTTTCTTGTTAAGTTTTCTTGACAAAAGTGATGATGAAACTAATCGATAAATTTTTTCTCTGCTATTCAATCAAAGTCTTGCATTTGCATATCCCTTGCACCAGTGTGTTTCAACTTCAATCCTAAATGAGAAGTAGTTGTGTAAAGTGACAGGAGTTAGAAAACGGAAAATGATTAAACGTTAAGGCCGGTTTTGTTTACCGTTATCCTTAGATTTGGAATTCCATTGTGCTGATGTACATCACTACATCAGTGATCAGTACATGGGAGATTATGTATATAGACTGAATAATGAACTTGTTTCCAATCACTATCATCTGCTGGTTAGTTCTTAATGTCTTGCTTTGATGATGTAGCTGTGTTCAAATATCTATTTGCTTGTGCCTTGTTGAGTATAGTAGTCTTCAGGTATCTGAGAATCTGAATCTCTGACTGTTTGTTTGACAATGACATGCATGCCAATCATTTGTCTCCATAACACTATGCTCATGCTCAAGAGTCAAGACTGTTAAAGTTCATGTCTTTAGAATGAGCCAAAGGGTGCGCATGACCTATCCATGAGAACCACATGAAAATCCATCAGTGTTTATTATGTATTTATGTTCGAGTTTCGTAAATGAGAAAAATATTGGAGACATAACTTAGAAATAGGAATATTGCCTTGAAATACTTTGCCTTAAAACATCTCATTCAGGGAAATATTGGTGAAACTTTGCCTGGTATTGTACGGGTATTGTAATTATGCTGTTTTAAATTCAGTTTTGTTTCAGTTTCGATAAGTTCACTTTGTCTAGTGTTGTCTGGTCTGCGTCGTTGAAATTTAGTATACTAAATAGTTCAGTTCAAGACTTCAAGTCCATTCAATTAAGTTTAGTTAATTCAGACGAATCGCATAGAGATTGAAGATAGATAATTTTAAATAAACCATTTGAAAGTAAAAATATTATTGAATGCTTTTTTAGTTTTTTTTTTTTTTTTTTTGCCTTTGTGATATTTGATATTTTGTGGGCGGGGAGTATATGGATAAAGTGTATATAGTAAGCACACAATTTTTGTGTTTTGGGTAAAGCAATAAGCACACAATTGAAATGGAAACCACTAGCAAATTTAATAAAAAACCATGGGGACCAATTTCACTTTCAAAAATAGCTAAGCACACCGAAACAATCACCAAACACGCCTCTATTAATACACTCACAACATCCTTCTTCCAAAGAACAACCTCCCTTCATATCTACTCAAGCTTCTAATTTCCTCTTGATTTTGATTTCAACAATCCTTATAACTCTGCAACATACATAGGCACATAGCTCATATATGGCTTTCATCTTATCCAAAAACCAACCATCCTTCTCCTCCGGAGAATCGGAGACACTTGGTTACAATAGCAACAACAAAGACAACACTGAGACCCTATTAGGTTCTGTCTCTACCAAATTATCCCTCAAATCGTCGTCTCAAAGCCTCGACAAAGATGTCGTTCTAAGGCGACTTCGCCACCACAAGAGCATAAGCAAAGTCAAGGACACATTCGACACGATCATGGGACCAACAAACCCTGATCTGAAGGAAGAAATATGGGTTCTGCAAGGAGATGTTTTTACCTGAAATGAAACCTACAAGCTTTGTATCTTCATTTAATTTAGATTTCATGAATTGAAGTACTACTACTAATAAGGTTAGCTAGATAGACAGGTATCTGTGTTTGTAGTAGGATTTTGAACATTTCTCAGCTTTGTAGTATGTTCAAGTACTACCTAAAGTATGTTGAAGTAATTTAGATATCATGAATTGAAGTACTACCTAAAGTACATTATGTATGTTGTTGGACAATGCACCATCTAGTTGGATCGTTAATCACTTAATATAAGTTACTACTACTTCTTTCAAGAACTCTTTAATTCGACCTTTTACTATTATTTTTTTCAAGCACTCTTCAGTTCAACCTTTTAAATAAGATAAAATTTATGACACGTTAGGTAGTAAATGGTTTTATACGTCTAGTTTTCATTTTGGATTTCTATTTCCGTCTAGATATTGAAAATGATGGGCAAGTTGAGGAAGAATTGAAAGCTCAGCCAAATTAAGATAATTTAAATTGTCTTTATTAATACTTATAATAATAATTATGGGGCATGATAAGTAACGGACATCGATACTTATTTATAACTGAATTATTTGATCCGACAAGAGCATGTCACCATGGGAAATAATGTCATCATTTTCCAATAAACAATTATTTCCCCGTAAACGCTATATATTCATTTATAATCAACTTGAATTTAATAATGTATGGATCCAAGATTCAGTTCAATTTACTTAAAAATCTATGAAATGAACTGGACTGAATTGAACTGAATGAACCTAAACATAATTGAAATCAATGTAATTAAATGAAGAGAAAAGAAAATCTAAATACATGATTAAATTCGTAATGGTTGTGGACTTGTACTTAGACATAATATTAATTAGATCTCTTGGAGAGATGCCATATCCCACAAGTTTTTCTTCGGTTCCGCCTAAGTTTTTCATTTCGTTATTTTTAATTTCTAAATAAAGGTTTTTTATTTTTAGATTTGTAATTTCAATGTCATTTATAACCATAAGTACATTCAAATTTACTAAATTCATTAATTTTTTTAATCCATTAACAATTACTCCCTTGGTAAGACGAATCGCAACTCAGTTGGTAAGACGATTCAGTTTCAACGAATAGGTTGGGAATTCGAGTCATTCATTTGATGTTTCGAAACAGGAGAAAAAGGAAATTTATAATAAAAGTAATCAATTCCATGTTTGTTAAATGTAAAGTCAATTTTAATATTTTACCATTTCAAAAAACGTATAAAAGTAAAAAAGTTAAATGTGAAATTTAAAGCAGGAGACAGATGGAAATGGAATGGGAATTAGATGGGCCTGTTTCAAGTAACTTGGGCCTGTTCCCATGGAGTCGATGGGCCTGGTATTGGACTACGCCTGCACGAAACTCTGTGAAACTTACTCAACTAGTTTACAACCCGTCGAAAAATCGACGGGTATAATTTCATAATCTATATAAGAATTACACTTCATAAAATAGAATGCCTAATTAAAACCAAAATCATGAGTATGGTATTGAGGACTATAAAAATCCATTGTACATGGACTTACATATACTCAAAAGTTATAGATTACAAATTCGTTCCCCGTAGGAAATGTGATGACCAATTATATATATATTTTCTTCCATGCTCGTGCACCAAAAAAATTATATACAAATGTTCTTCCCCACGTAGTTCACAAATTCATTCTCCCGTGGACTGGTCTTTTATTGCATGTAAGTCTTTATCATTTGCTAACTCATTATCCTTTCCTATTGCAACATGTTCTTCCCCACGTAGTTCACAAATTCGTTCTCCCGTGGATCATGGGTTGAGTTGTTCTTTTCTTTTCATGTACCTGCCAGTTTATATGAACTCACTATTCTTGTGCACTTAAAACTTGTACATCAAAATTTCGTTCCTTGTAGGATATAGCACCTAGTGTAAATGCTCAAACTGATAACTAATAATAGATCACATATCGTTTCCCGTACGGCACCTAGTGTTAATTGTGAGTTTTCATGTACCTGCCAGTTTATATGAACTCACTATTCTTGTGCACTTAAAACTTGTATATCACAATTTCGTTCCTTGTAGGATATAGCACCTAGTGTAAATGCTCAAACTGATAACTAATAATAGATCACATATCGTTTCCCATACGACACCTAGTGTTAATTGTGAGTTTACAGTTTAACAGATCACATATAGCGTCCCTAGGACATATTATGATAATTTATTTGGTTTGATATTATGAACTAACAAATTCAAATGAAAAAGAATAAATAATTTCACACAATTTAATAAAATAAACTCATTGAAAATCTACATGCATGTATAATTCGATCATGGGTAGGAATTCTACTTATAGTTAAAAGAAAAAGGATAGAGCTATAAAAGCAACCAATTCACTAACATCCTCTGTTGGTCGACTCGGGTCGACCAGGGTAACCCGTGACCCAGAGACTTTCCGGGTAAATAATCCCTAAACCCGGAAAAACCCGCCACCCGGTAAAACTCGCGTAACCCGACAAAAACTCGGTAAAAACCCGGGGGTTTCATGGGTCGACCCGGTTCTATGAAAAAAAAATTGCTAAAGGAGAAAAATAGCCTAGCCACAACTTAATGTCTTAAACATCTGTTTAAAAAAAAATTATTTAACCATAGTGAACTTCGTGCGACATAATGTTTTGTTTATAATTTGATAAACTTAAGTACTTAAGTATATGATAGGGAGTACTCTCAAGTCTCAACTTTCAACCATTGTGTTGCATAATTATGTTAATTTGTAATGTAACAATTTCTTTTATTCTATCATTAGATTACACTATTAGTAACATGGACCTACAATTAATCATTTGGAGGTGAAAAAGAACACGTTGATGGTTTGAATATGTCATATATAAATAGTAATTATTATATATATATAGTTTCCCATACTTTATGTGTCGTCCGTGTTGACCCGGGTAAATCCGACCCGGAAGGTACGCCGGGTCTGAGGCCGGGGTCCGGGTTTCAGAACATAGCTAACATCATTTAAGTGTACCATGAGTTATGTACCTATAGTTTTAATAATATAAAAACAACCAATTCTACTTAAAATAATTTTAATATTATCTAAAGCATGATTTAGACTTAAAAAATTGGTATGATTGAATTGTCTATGCATAAATTGTTGTTTTTGGTATTTTCCGTTGGACTCCAAACAACAACACTTAGGAAATTTTGTCGCACTGGAACAATTTATCAACAAATAAATAGGTGCTTGATACACTTAATACATGTCTAATGCATACATTAATTGGGTTACTTCCCAGTATTACTTTTATTCCAGTCTGGCTCAGTTGCTTGCATATTAGTTAGTAATAATAACATGAATAAAAAGTCTATGAAATCTGAATTCCCACCAAAATATCCAAAAGTTACACACCATGAAAGTAATTCCTTCCCTCCAAGGCTCCAACTTTTACCATTCAATCAAAGTATCTATTTTCCAGCAACTTAATGGAAAAGAATCTACAGTCAATCAAATACTGAATGTTGGTTTCTCGTATTACGCTGATTTGTGTCACAACGAATCGAGATGCAATGACATTGCAGTTCTGATGCTCCCCTAGAATAGTACTATTTATTCTCCTACCATACATTTTTTTTTGAAAGATTCTCCTACCATACATTAAACACTTAAAAAAAAACAGATTTCAATAGATGCAAACTTTGATTGCACACAAATGATCATGCTGACACTTGCGGTCTTCCCTCATTCCGTGATGGAAAATCCCATGCCCTGCTCATGATAAGAAAAATCAATTCTTATTTCAAGTCCAAAGGCTATTTAGCAAATAAACAAAAAGTGCATACACAATACAAAATATGCAAAATTACATATTCATCTAACTCTTTGCAAAGTAAATGAAGCAGTGTCATGTAGAATAGTGGAAGATAGAGGAAAAGACTCCATCAGAGGGCATTGAAGATATGGAAGAAAAATGCAATGGATATGAAAACCACTGGGTTGTTAGTGATATGAACAAATGGTTTCCTTGGATATCATTCAATCATATAATGAAAACCTCAATATACTATTTAAATAAATAATCAAGACAAAACTAAAATAAATTAATAATGTGGCAAACATACCCTGTAGCAGGCTTGCTTCCATTTCACCATCAAGCATCATGAGCCGTCTAGTAATGGTAATATAGCTCCATTATCTATCAAAATAAATTTCAACCCAATGATATATCAAAAACGATGATGCATCTTATGCTGGAGGCAAAGATGAAGCCATTTAAATGATAAACTTGCATATATCTAAGACTCATTATTTGCATATATATATACTATGATAACAATTCTTGAACGGGCCTGAGGTATTTGTGTGTCAGTTTACACCACTCAATTTCATAAAATTGAAACAACATCCTGTCAACATGAAAATTGGATTACCTCCAAGAAATCGAGTGGGGCAGAGTTATGTGTGATGAGCTAGCTACCCTCCATCTCAACATCACCAATTCACCATCCAACACCACTATGCGTCCGATGAAGATGAACTTGCCGTGATTCTTCCATCGCCGAAGAAATTGCGTAGACCGATTCGATAGTTGATTTGGCCATTCCCATGAATCAAAACTTCTCTTCCTGGATCTATGAGCATTAAAAGGGAAACAGGAATCAAAGAAGGGTCGTGCTAGGCATCTTCTCTTGGCTCGAAAGAAATGTAGAAGGGATATACCGATTGGGAGTAAGAAATCTTCAACAGGAGAACGAAATAGTGAATGAAGGAAGAAATGAGAAGGAGATATAATCTGATAAATCAAGAAAGGTAATCCAAGAGTCATACATTTAAGACTCTAATTAGAGCTGGAGCTAGCACACCTACTCAATTATAGCAACTTCCAATAAAATGGTGCAAAGCTTCTTGGATTAATTAGATATAATATTTTTTCAGCTATTCCCAAAGTGTGGCTTGCAGGCAGCATGCTTTGTCTGTTTAATACTGAGAGTATTACCTTAATTAAGGTGGCTCCTTGATTGCCGTACCAATATTTAAAATTGTATTTTAAATATTTAAAAGTGTATTACATCTGAAATTATTTAACTGAAAGTTGAATTAAAATTATTAAAAGAAAACCAAAAAAAGGAGAAATTGACACATAGGATCGGATTAGGCTTGGATGGAAGAATGAAATGCTATTGGTCAATGAACAAACATGTAGGCTAGGAGAACTCTCCTTCAAAGAACAAACATATAGATTAGCATTCATCTAACATCAATTTCTCAATGACAAACTCTTGGAGAAATCGGTTTTTTATATGAAAAAGTTGTACTTGAAACCTTGTTAGTTTATTCTTGAGTGGTCCAAATACCGTATTGGATATTTCTTGCTAATACGTTTTCCAATATATGGAGAAAACTTTATTTTATAATTGATGTGGTCGATACAAAATGCACTTCATAATCCAAAATGCACTTTTATATATGTAAATAACAAGTTAGTTTATGATTAATTTATACTCACTCCGTCCATGAATAAGCTTCTCACTTTCATTTTGGTCAACAAAATAAGGCTTTTGTACTTTTTGAGTATTAATATTGCAAGTGGAGGTAGTTGTAGTACTTTTTGGTGTGTTGTAAGTAATTAAGTGGACAAAGAGGGACCACCACATTTCTATAAAAGGAAATGGGAAGCTTTGTAATGGATTACAAAAAAGGAAAGTGGGAAACCATTGACTGGACGGAGGGAGTAGTTTTTATTTATACCCGTAACGCTCCAATTCAGTACCATCATCAAACTTATCATATAGTACCATTTAAAACGCTATTTTTCAAGCTTATCCATGATTATTTACATACAATAATACCATCAACCCTAACATAAAAATTGAAGAAATAGTACGATCATTCAGATGAAACAAGAAGATAGCTTTTTAGTGATGTGAACATGTTTGACCAACTTTTGCCTGTAAATGCACAAGCTCCATTAGCTTCTTAAGCCAATCAACTTCATCTTCTTGACCTGTCAAATTTACAAACTTTGTGGACTAATTATAATTAGTTTAATTAATTAATCACCAATGGCATGATTAATTATTATTAGTGAATTTCCCTATTGGTTTTCACAAAATTGAATTACGCACAAGAGAGTGACATTTAGGTATCAAATTGGAAAAAACATGTAGCCATCGGCTAATTAATCACCTTCATTGACTTCATATATGTCCAAAAGATGCCTTTTTCCGATAGTCTTATGGCAAATTATTATTGCTAATTAATCTCAAAATTTCAACTAGCCTTAATTTGAATAGTATGCATTACGTCGAATAATATTAATTATAATTATTAGTTTTTAGGGAAAATATTAATTATTTTTGTGGTGTACTTTTTTCTTCCCACTATTCTTTATTTTTTGTTATTTTAGATATGCATAATTAAGGCACTCCACCTAAGTTGAAGAGTACTCACTACTCAGTCATGGAAATAGGGGGCAAACAAAAGGTCCTTAATTATTTTCTTAGAGAACTAATTTGATTTTCTAATAATTAAAGAATACTAATATACTATATGATTTGATATTTTAATTAACGCATATCCCAAACCTCTTAGTCGAAAAGAGTTAAGGGGGTATGTAATAGGGAACCGAATAAGGTGATGAAGACCTACATATGTGGTGGGAGATACATGCCAATAGTTCGAGTAGGATCTCGAGATCATAGTTGGTTCAAGTAAAGAGATGAGGGGAGGGGATCTGACAGCTGGTAAACTACTGAATCGAGAAAGTTGGACTATGGTAGTCGTCATTCAAAGGGAGAGTTGGGGGCTAGAGATAATCATTCAAGGGAGGGTTGGCGATTCTTCTATTCCAAACAAAAGGTGGTGACTTCCGGTGTCATTGTAAAAACACAAATGAATGTGGTGCAAGTTGTTTCAAAAGTTCTGTTAAGTCGGGATCACTGAGGGATCCAGAATTGTTTGTGGGGTAGGTGTAAAATGGTCATTTGCTTGAAGTGAGAAATTGTGAAGAGTGCAATCAAAGTTCCACATTGTTAATACATGAAAATAATTATAGATTTGTATGTGAAAAAGAAACACGTTACTTAGTATGAGACATTTTGGAGACAACCTGAGCGCAAAAAGCACTTAGACGTAGGTCATGGTGTACAATATCATACCAAGAACTAAGATAGTATAAATATGTTATAACCAACATATTTGTATTGGACCAATAAAAATAGTTAAATAAATTAACCAATTTATGATTAAATGAATAGCGTCATTTAATCATCTCTAAACTAGCAATTACATAACACACTAAGTGTGTTAAAGACATTTCTCAATCAAATTCGAATCACGTACTCTACCTTCTACTTATAGATGGATACACAAGATTAAAATTTAACAAGCAAGATGAAAAAAAATTATAATCACTACTAAAGAAATTAAAAATTATAAAGAAGAAAAGAGAAGGCCAGAGATACCTTATTTCCCACAAAAAACCTGAGAACAACACAAAATAAGTAGGCCAACAATGGTTTTAAATTCACTTCAAACATGTATTTTAGTGAACATGTATTTGTAAGGTATTCGAGTTAATTTCTCTCACAACAGGCGAAAAATAAGCCGTTCTTCAATTATCTACATCCTTACGCACTCAATGAAGTTATGCATTTTGACAAAGTACTACGCATTAGATAAATTGGATGATCTAATTCTACCTTTTCAACTACGATACTACTAGTATTATTCAAAAAAAGAAAGAAAAAGAAACTATGCTACTATAATACTAGTATGAAGTGTGCTGCTACTACTTTAAAAAACTTAAATTCGTACGATCTTAACTGATTGTGCAATACTTTGTCGTTTCCAAAAAAACCTGATTATGCAATTTACCATACTTGACAGGTGACAGGGTGACCATCAAGAGCTATGATTGGCGCAGACGGATCGAGCCGGACGAGCCGGCAACGGGTGGTGATGTGGGAGTTATAGTGACACTACACGGTCTTAAATCAAGATTAGAACTTAAATCAAGATTAGAACACGAAGACTAGTCAAATTACCCATTAATTAATAATTCTTTATACTAATCTTTATTTTTTACTGTTAGCGTAACTGAATCGCTACGTCCATTAGAGAAAGTTACACACATTTTAACCTTTTTCACTAGTGTTAATGATTAATTAAGTAACTGAGCTTTCTAATTTGATGATTTCCAAGCTAACAGGATCCAAGTTTAATTACTAATCCTTGATATTTTCTTAATTTTGGCCTTAATTGGGGTTTCGGCAATTATCTGATGTTTTAACTTTTGCTGCAACTTAGCTTGCTCTTGTTGGATTATTGAACTGTATCTGTCAATCTAGACTGGTCGGAATGTAATGATAATCCAACTCTAGCTTAGCTTAATTGGTTCGGCAAATAGTTCAGTTTCTGATTGGTCCGAATTAAGCAAACAGTTAAAATGTCGCTTGTGGTAAGTTTTTGCCATGTGGATTGTTTGATCGAGTTTTGACATCTACTAATCAGCCATGTGTGTACGTGTTACTCAAGAAGTATGTAACAAAAAGTGAAGTTTGATTAGTAACCGAGATATTTGTGATTGATGAAACTGGTATTAATTTACGAGGGATTTCAATATTTCGAGGAGTTCGAATTATGTTAATGTGAACATTCTCAGGTGAAATGGTAAATCTTGGCTAAGATTCTAAACCAGAAACCTGTACTTCACTTATGCTAATTCAGTGATTAATCTTGCAAGTAAATTAAACAAGATTCTGTACTTTAGTACTTTACTACTTAAGTACTAGTAAAGTAGTAATTAGCTCATAACCAAAACAAAATTAGATGGTTGGTGGCCAGAATTTTAGGCTAGATAACTTTGATTATTTCAGTGATTTGGATTAATTAAGTAGATTAAGTATGAGATTAAACATAACTGGTTCCTGAGATCCATTTTCTGCAACAAGTCCCTTCTTATTGGTATGTTGAGAATGAGATCCATGATCCAGATTCCGGACATGTGTCATTATACTTCATTTCGGACCAAATTTTCATAAGAAAATTATTCTTGAGTTCACTAGTCCGGGTTCAGTATTTATTGATTATGTACCTCAATCGGCGCAAGAGCTCTCAATCAGTGAGCTATTACACACTCTTTCAAGGGTTAAAGAAGAATAAAAACAATGCCAAACAGAGCCTACCAGTTAATTTTTTAGTAAGCAGAAATGATAAGTTCGAGTTTTATGAAATTGAATCTTAAGTTCGAGTGATTCAATATACGAAAAATAAAAAAAGAATGAGAAAGAAATTACAGTTCACAGGTAAACAATTAACAAAAGTACTACCAATGTATAGTCCCTGATTGTTTGGAATCATTGGTACATGAAAAAGTCACTAATTAACTAGGCAAAGCCTTTAATAATGTCTAATCCCTTAACCTCTTCTTAATGCTAAATTAAAGTATTCACAAACTCTGGTAATCTTGTGAACTGATCAATCATTAGAATTTTTAATCAGCTAATGGGACTGCAGCATTAGCATGATATTTGTTTTGTGTGACATCAAAACTTTGTATATAAAACTTAACTGGGACCATGATTAAGACCCTAATTACTACAATAATCACCTAATGCCTGGTGTTAACAGCCCCACTAATTCGATTGTAACCCTCCACTAATCCCTTTATATTAATCCCCCTCCTCTGTTTGCCTCCTACCAACACTTTCCCCTGCTTCCTCTGCTCTTTATTCTTCCTTAAACACTTCCTCTGAGCTCCAGATACTCCTAGTTTTCGAGTTTCGAGTTTTCGAAAATCGAGATAAACTGAACACTTTCCAGGCCATGGCAATGGTTATGGACCTTGATTTTCTAGATTTCACTTATAGCAACACCACCACCACCACTACTACTACAACTACCACCACCACCACGACAACTTCGACCGACGATGGTTGTGATTGGAACGCTTGGTCCCCGGTCGTCGACTGGGAGGCACTTTCGGGTGGGCAGGAGGACTTCCACAATCTAATTGATTCCATGATGGATGAGAATGTAGTACTGCACAACTCTTCTTGGCCTAACAATGTTCAAGAAGAGTCTAACAACTTGTCCCCTGAGTACACCACAATGACCGACGACGAGTTGGCCAATGACTCAGACGATGTCAAGGGCATGAGGTTGATCCACCTGCTTACGGCTGCAGCCGAGGCTCTCACGGGCGCCAACAAGTGTTTGGAGTTGGCTAGGGTGATATTGGTTCGGCTCAAGGAGTTGGTCTCACCAACTGATGACACTAACATGGAGAGGTTAGCAGCCTATTTCGCCGACGCCTTACAAGGCTTGTTAGATGGTGCGCCTTGCGGGAAGCAAGTGGTAGGTAGTGGTGGACTAGTCCACTACAAGGAGGAGTTCCACCAGACGGATGTCCTTGCCGCGTTCCAATTGTTGCAGGACATGTCTCCTTATGTGAAATTCGGGCATTTTACCGCCAATCAGGCGATTTTAGAGGCGGTTACGAATGACAGGAGGGTCCATATAGTTGATTACGACATCATGGAGGGGATCCAGTGGGCGTCGCTAATGCAAGCATTGGTCTCTCGAAAAGATGGACCCCCCGTTCCACATCTAAGGATTACTGCGTTATCAAGGAGTGGAAGTGGAAAGAGGTCACTCGGCTCCATCCAAGAAACCGGTCGCCGATTGACAGCCTTCGCGGCCTCTATAGGCCAACCGTTCTCATTCCACCAGTGTAGATTGGACGCGGATGAGACGTTCCGCCCTTCCTCTTTAAAATTGGTTAGAGGGGAAGCTTTAATAATTAATTGTATGTTACACTTGCCACATTTTAGGCATAGGGCACCAAATTCCATTGCCTCTTTTTTATCCGGGGCTAAGACACTTAGCCCGCGGTTAATTACACTAGTGGAGGAGGAGATGGGGTCCACATCTGACACGGGGTTTGTGGGCCGGTTCATGGACTCATTACACCACTACTCTGCTATGTACGATTCGTTGGAAGCCGGGTTCCCTATGCAAGGTCTAGCTCGAGCACTAGTTGAACGAGTGTTCTTGGGCCCCCGTATCGCAGGGTCATTGGCCCGTATCTATCATTCCCGTCCAGAGGAGGAAGGGTGTTCTTGGGACCAGTGGTTGGGATCCGTCGGATTTCAACCAATGAACATAAGCTTTGCCAATCATTGTCAAGCCAAGTTGTTATTAGGGCTGTACAATGATGGGTACAGAGTTGAAGAACTAAGCCGAAACAGACTGGTCCTTGGATGGAAGTCAAGACGCTTACTTTCGGCTTCTATCTGGACCTCCGAGATGGAAAGTGATTGTTAGTATTGTACGCTTTAAGTTTTTACCGTACGGTTTTTTAGATGTTAGTGCCGATTATGTAAAAAATGTTTTTCTACTAGAGTTGTGTAAAGAGTGTTACAATTTTGAGTGTCTTTTTTCCTACTCTGGGCTGTATCATATTTTTTTTCCTCAAGTATGATGAATTTTAGTATCAAATTCTACTATTTCCTTCTCATTTGGAAGTCCACAAATAAAGAATGTAAAATTTTGGCATTGTCACTATTGGTGTGGTCATGATGTGATATGTCTCACACACAAATTATCATATAGTCCATTCGGGAAATTATATACCATTTTTAATGATCCAATTCTTTAAACATGAATGTCCTCATTTGATGCCATACCAACTATAGAAATGTATACTATGGGTTCAACTTTTATATTAACATTGAGTGTGGCACGGGGTAGGATAGGGGATGTATCTCGAGTAAGTATTCGTTAGAGTTAAATAACATTCTGTTTTATAATTCGAGAAGAAATAGTTGTTGTAGCTGGTTATTTTACTCGGCGTACTACTTATATATCAATTTTAACTTATACTGATGATCGCTACATGTTTCTAGAAACTTGGTTTCGTCTATGGATTTAGATATGGTTAGAAACGTGATACGATATCTTCTCACATAACACGTGAACTATATATATTTACGGTTTACATGTTATACGAGATCTTCTCACATAACACGTGAACTATACATATTTACGGTTTACATGTTATACGAGAGGATGTCATAGTTCTTTCCTCTCAACTTCCATCATGTAGGTAATTTGTTATACGTGTTTTATGAAAGAGTGTCATCGTTCTTTTTTCTCGACTTCTCGACCATGTGATAAACCCTTGTTACCACTAGTAAAACATGGATCAAGAGAGATTAAAAGTTACTAGAATTTCGTATGCACTTATACCGACCTCAGAACTCCATACGTAAATCATCTTTATGTCTAGAAGACTTCTTCTATGTTACTCCTAGTTCAACACTCTTACCACTCGGCCATCCTTATAACTCGGCTGCATCGTCTATGATATTGTTGAGTTGTTGGGTTGGGACATCATCTTCTTGACAAACTTAATTGAACAATTCCAAAGCTTGATGACATCAAGCCCATCGGATATGAACACAAAAAATGATTAAGGAAGTATTCAAGATGGGATTAAATAAGGATCTGTAAAGCACTCCAAACATCTTGCTCATAATTCGAGATTCTTAAGTACTTAATTAAAGTGGTTAAGTGTTTTATTAGCAAATCAACCGTGGAATCAACTTTTTGGTATTGCGTCATCTACAGCCCACAACTTGTATTAAATCTTAATTTAATCAACTTAAACTCATTAATTAAGTCTTTGTTTTGGCTGTACGTATGCGTCATGCTGCTAATACCACTGGCTTAGTATTTTTCCAACTTAGTTTATGCACCCTGATTTCCACTCTAAATTACCTACGGTATAACGGTACTATTGGTGATCGCTATAGAAAATCATTAAATTTATAGGAGTTGATTTGGTTCCGCAGAAAATTTCGACGAAACTGAAGTATAATATAAATTGAATTGATATGAATTGAACTGAAATACAAATTTAAACTTAGTATACTTAAATTAAAGAATTGAATTAAACTGAATTCAAGCAGGGCCGGCGCTGGGCCTGTTCGGCCCCGCCATTTTATGGGCCACCGGCCCAAGGTTTAATGTCTAAATATACCTTACGTATTTAAATATATACCAATATTATGTGATATTAAATGTTAAAGCCCATCTGTTGTAGCGGAATGTAGCTTTTTTCCTTGCATGAGGTGTTAGGTTCATTTCTCCTTTGAGCCTTTTTTCCACTTTTTTTTTTAATTAAGATTTTGACTTAGACTATCTCCAGCACTGCAACCCTAAGCAACCTACTCTCTCTGCCACGCAGCATTCCACTTACTATCAATCTCTATCCAACCCTTCTACTCCAACAATCAAACTCTATGCAACCCAAATATTTATATTATTTTCTCATTTATTTTATAACTTCATATTTTGTTTTTAGAATATGTAACCGTTTTTAGTTTTAGAATATTTAACCATTTTTATATGAGTGTTGTTTTCGTTTATATATATACATAGAGTAAGAAAAAGTATAAAAAAGAGGAATTAACGAATTAGATTGAAGGTAAAAAGAAGTTAATGTGGAAGTAGAAATAAATAGTTAAAAAGGAAATAAAGAAATAATAAAAAATAATTAAACAAAAAGTAAAATTGAAATAAAATTAATTCAAAATAATAATAAAACACCATGCAACCGGTCTCATGCTATGAGACGGGTTGCTAGCTAAGCAACTCCCAGGGTTGCTTAGCCGGGTTGATAGCAGAGTT
>JAYMSL010002024.1:0-15290 GCA_036897195.1 Plantago coronopus
GTTACGCTTAGTGAGATTTTATGAGCTAGTAAGTTAGTAGAGGTTGTGGGTTTCTATTTGGAGTTTACGCTTAGTGAGATTTTATGAGCTAGTAAGTTATTAGAGGTTGTGGGTTTCTATTTGGAGTTTATTTACTCCCTGGTTGTAATTTGACTTGTACATTCTTAATACATTTTTGTCTTTTCAAAAAAAAAAAAGGTAGTGCATGGAAAAAATCTAAAAAATAGGTAATGTTATCAATATAGTACTATCTCATTTCATGAATAGTGCGGATACACTAGCTCATTACTGAACACCTCCGTTCTTGGTCGAACCCTAGTTATAACAATAACACTTGACAAGTCTTTAGTACAATGTTTGACGAACACGATTGAGAAAAGTCTTACTCTTAGAAAAGGGCCCGGTGATAAATTCTAAGAGGGACAGAAAATCTCAAGTGCCCTTTGTTGCCTGCGTTTGCTACGATATCTTGGGCATCAAATTCTTGTCAATCTACACTCTGCAGTGAGAATGTGGCTCTTGGAGGAAGAAACGAGCAAATGAAATTTCAAAGTAGACAGAGTTGGGTGGAACCAACACTGGGACAGAGTTGTTCAATGACACAAACACTAGCATTAACGCATTGGAAAACTGACAAATCCGACAAGGAACACACTTGACTTCTTTACTTCTTTACTTCTTTTTCTTCCATAATTCACTCATAATATTCAACCTTACCCAATTCACTTGCTGCAAACTAGATTTTTTAAATGTTTGTAAAATGATGTTATGTTCAATTTATCAAATATACAGTATACCGTAATATAACTCTAACATTGAATGTGATGGGTAAAGAAATGTATGTAATTGTTTGAGACGGAAAAAAAACAACTGTTATGCCCAGACTATTGTATACTGTGATACTGAATCCCATTATATGACTCAGATATCGTGAGGAAAATGAAGTTTATTGTAATTTTTGTGGGGCAGAAGTAAGGAAGGAGTAGGTGGATGACTAATAAGAAAAAAGTCAGGAGAGCCGCATTTGTTGATACGAGTGGAAGGATGATGCTAAACGGAGTGGGCTCAGTGGGGTTGGGCTTTGAAATATACTTGAATATACTTCATACCGCACTCTCTCATCAACTTGTTCAGAGATTTGGGCCCATTCTAGCTCATATGCTACTTTTCAATCAAATTCAGGAAAATTGCAACTAAGGGAAAGGGAGTGATTGGAAGTTTCTTTTTATTCAAAAAAAAAAAAAGACTCGCTGCACATTCCCAAAAATTGAACTAAATATGCAGTTTACGTTGAACGTTTAGTTGTAAGATGTACAATGCATTCGTTTTCTGAAAAACAATTTCCAACCAGGTATACCGGTCTGTAAATCTCCCCAAAAATTCAATGCCAACAATAAGACACAAATATTAGATATCTCCAAGACTAATCCTGACTGATCGGCGAATGGACACCAAGTTGAAAATCATTGCGGAAAATCGATGGATATGTATGGCTACTATTTGGTGCTATGAGCTAATCTTTTGGGGACGCAAGAAGACTTGGATGCAGCAACAAACAGAGATTAGACAGGCTAGTCTTGATATGGAACACGCTGGCTGGCCTAGAAGTAATGCGCATATGATCCAGAGATGGGCAAAACCAAAGGAAGATCGGTTAAAAATTAATGTCGATGCTAGCTTACGGTTTAAGGAAAATAGATTTGCTATTGGAGGCCTAGCGAGAGATGATGCCGGCACATGGCAGTGGGGCTTTGCTAAACTTGTAGGCCTCACCTCAGTTTGTGACGCGGAGCTACATGCTGTCACTTTTGGTCCGGAGGAAGCTCTTCGTAGAAGAATACCACAAGTCACGGTAGAAACTGACTCATATCTGGTTTACCGGATGATAATTGGGAAATCTTACTACCTGTGTAGACCATTGCAGAGAATTACTCAAACAATCTTGGTCGGCTGAAATATGTTGGATTAAGCGTACTAGCGTACTACAAACGAGGCGGCGGACTTCCTAGCTCGACATATCCCTCCAGAGCCGGATCCACTTCTCCTATAGGAGAACCTTCCTGCTGATTTTATTTCTATTTTACGTAGAGACGTGACGTGATGTAGTGACTTTTATAGTTATTTGGTTTTCTTTGTTACCAAAAAACAAAAGTGAATTAAACTTAATTAATATGAACTTAATCGGACGAACGTGAACTTGAGTTGAGTTGTATGAATTATAAATGTCAATTAAAAATTTAAAAACCTAAACTAAACTAATATATTAATAGAATTGATCAGATATTATTTATGATGAAAATAACATAGGCGTATTTGCCGATGAGGAATCACTTTTAGGCCAATTGAATTAACGGGAGTCCATTTTCTACCTCATCACCGTTTAATAGGAATTGGACGGCGGCGACGCGATGTGTTACACCCAAGGAGGCATGCCCTCGGCCCGAATGAAAATAGCTTTGTAATTATATAAATTCCTTAATTGAAAAAAAACACCGCATTATTTTGTAATGGTACTTGGGAATTTGGGACTATTGGCCTGAATAATTCATGTGTTGTCCGTTGGAATCCTAATGAGCATTCATTGCCAAAACAAGTTGTGTTTACCTGAAGGATGTAGGTTTGGGGAATTTCTTGAGGCGTGTTTGAATGGAGTTGGAAATTACATCCGGAAAGATGTAATTAGCAAATGGCCTCAAACTATTCGACGAAAGTCCTAACCGTTTTTCTTCGTCCATCACTTTGAAGCAATGTTTTATCAAGTTCTTGCACAAGCTGTGCTGAAGGAGAATGTTATTGAAAAGCAAAAAACACAAACTGTCATGGAGTACAAGGAAATGCTGCTGGTAAATTTTACATCTTTATGCATGGACTTGTTTTAATCAATTATGAACTTATTCTAGACAGTCTTTATTTTTACTGATTCGTTTATGATTTGTTACTTGTATATGATTTCCTCTGTGCAGAATCTTCACTTGTAACTTGGAAGAGTATCCGGCACTAGATTGAGCTGTGTGCAGGAGATGGCAGTTTGTATCCATGCTGGTAAGATTTCATTTAAATTTCCTCCTTGATTCATTGGATTCTGTACTTTCTTACTTCTTGAATTTGGAAGTAGCAAACGTGTTACACGAAACCGTGGATTAGTAGAACTAGATGAACAATAAACAAGAAACTATGTGCATCTGGAAATTCCAGACCAACCCTCAAATTTTTGGGTTAGCAGTAGTTAAAAAAACCAAGCAAAGGAAATAGATTTCTGAATAAACTTGGAAACTGGCAAAATAAGGATGTGATGATGAACTAATTAAATTCTATATATTGTCTCAAATTTTCAATCATAAACAAACGCAAGATGATGAAACTATAATTTTCAAAGTACACTTCATGTGCAATACATATGAATTGAAGCAATTGTCTTCCTACTGTGGCAGTATATATGGTGGTCACTCACCAGCTAGTCTCTCCAACTGATTTTCACTGCTCTTTCTCAAGCATTTTACTATTTGCTTAATATTTTGTGTGTAATATTACCCTTTCCCTCATGATGGGTGGTTCCACGACTCTTTTGCACATCTTAAAACAACACCAAAGCAGAGATGTTCTTACAGAGTCTTTCCAAATTCCAACATCCAATGAGCAAGATGTCCGTTGCCATCTGGTGTGGATATATCAAGATACGGCCTAGCTATAAGTTGTAGAATAGTTCTTGATAAGGTACTTATCCCTGTTGTTTGTCCTGATCCTTTCTAGACTTGCTTGTTCTTCTTATTTGCCATGGAGAAAAAATATTTTTACGCATGCCTGTGTTTTTCTGCATGATTATGGAGATTTGATTTGATCGGCTTATACTACTTCGTTTTCCTAGCCAGAGTAGCTCTTTCTTACAATTGGTAGCTACTACTCGCTAGAATGAACTAGTTAACTCTCTGATCCAATAAGAGCTACAGTGCATAATCGTCTGTTACCAGAGTTCTGTTATGGTTTAAATTTTTAAAATAGACATAAAAACATACAATTATGTGATCCAAGACGCATGTGTTTGAGCCCGTGGATAGTAAGACAAATAATGACACAGCATTTAACTTACATAGATATGAGAAATTATGTCATCTGATAATGTAGCTGATGTGATTATTTTAGCAAGTGCAACACCCACCTCACAACTGTGACAAGTACTTTATCACTTGAATGATGTTTTATCAATTGTGGCGAGAAACCTTAACCTTCAAACCATGCTTCATGTGTAGTATGACTGAAACACTTGGTTTTACTGGGTGATCTCCTGAAAGTGGAAATCGTAAATCATGGCAGCTGCAGCAATTTTCATCTGAGTAATTGAAATCCCCTTCCCCAAACAACTTCTTGACCCTGCATTGAAAGCTAGAAACATGAAAGATGGTACACTTCTCATGCTTCCAGTTTCAGTAATCCACCTCTCTGGCTTAAACTCGAGGCATTCTTTCCCCCATATAGATTCTCTGCTTCCCATTGAATAAAAGGACAGCACTGCCTTTGTATTTGCTGTTGTCTAATGTCCACTTGGAAGGATAGCAGGTTTAGCTACAGCTTTGTGCTGCAATGGGATTGGGGGAAAACAGGCGTAAATGTAATGTCTCACAAAGAGTGCTGCTCGTGCAGATGAGACAGTTTCTTTACCTCGTCTATGCCTAGTAAAACTCCATTCTCCACTTGACCACTCCCACTCATTTCTAGGTTGGTGATAATCTTTTGTCTGATCTTTAATTTACTGCTCTTCCGGGTGCTTTGCGATGAGCCAAAAGAAAAGTAAGCCCAGCACTTACTGTATCCTTACCTGCAATGATAAATATAATATAAAAACTCGAACTTGTAGAGATGTGTGGAATCTAGTCATTAATTTATATTAATCCTCCAATATATCCCAAAGAGTCATGAGTTGTGTCGCTTATTCCCTGAAATGTTCTCATGAAACCAACAAACAAGTCCAAAGTCATCCTTGGCTTGAAGTCTTGAACCTTTGAATAATTGCTGTGCTTGGGGACTAAAAACATACATTGGTAGTATTATTTGGCTTTTAGTTATTGCTTATGTTGTATACTTGTATTGATATAGTATATGTACCCAGAACCAAAGCTCGCATGTGACTCTGCCCGAATCTGCTCTCCACCATTTTACAGACGTGCGCCAAGACCGATACATATTAAACTATAACACCTTGGTAGTTGGACAGCCAATGTCCGAAATCTTCTACTCGCCCCCTCCCCCCTTAAACCTCTTTTGATTGAGGTTTTTCCAGATCTCCCACACGGCCACAAAACAAATCTCCATAAAACAGCCCCCATTTTTCTTTTTTGGTTACTCAAATTAACAAGAAAACCTTTCAACTAATCTCCCACCTCTCCATCTATGATATAGTGTTCTACAGCATTATCGAACACCTTGCCCTTTCCGTTTAGTTTGTACAAATTTCATAGCTAAGACATGTAGGTAGTACCTTTAGAGGATGCATGCCTATAAATTTTAAGGTGCATATATATTCATGTCAAGCTGTCATCTCATTAGCATGAATAGAGGGAAAGAATGGGAAAGATACTCGGTATAGGCTGCCCGCGGGGTCAGTGTCTCCGTTTCTGGCCAAGATAAGATGAATGCTTGACATAAAATTAAGAAGATTTAAATGTATAATACAGTGAGAATAACTGCTAAAAGCCAAGGGTTAAGCCAAGTTGAGTGAAGTAAAGATTAATTAGGTATGTGTGGAACTTTGTTAATTAAGTATCAAGACAAAGTTGTAAGAGTATCAACATTTAGAGTTTGTCCGTTTCCACTAGTTGCATTACATAATTAGGAACAAGATCGAGGAAGATTAAGACAGGCGTGTATGCAGCATGGTTGCTTATTCATTGTTGAGTAAACAAGTTATTATCATTTACTGGTATACTAAATACTTATAATAGTCATCTTCATGAGTAAATTTAAGTTGCAGAGAAATTTAGAAAAACAAGATCTGCAAGCAGGGGTAAAAACTAGAAGAAACAATGGTGGCTGGTGGTGAGCTTAACAACTTGATTCTAGTGTGGAAAACGGTTGTAGCATCATTATGTTACTGCTACATTATCAGCAAAATCTTCACTAAAAGTAGTACTATTTCTAGGTTCCTCTATTTTCTTCCAGTAAATTTGCTCTTTTTGGTTCTTCCACTGATTAGCCTCTCCTCATTATTTTTTGGTGGAACCACTTGTTTCTGCATAGCATGGCTAGCAAATTTCAAGCTACTTCTCTTTGCCCTCAACAAAGGCCCTTTGTTCTCCAATCCCACGATCCCACTTTCACAGTTCATTGTGGTAGCTTGTTTCCCAGTCAAAGTCCGAGATTCTGTTAACAATAAAACATCATCCAAAACTAACCTTACATTGACACATCAATATTTTATCAGTACCATCACAACCAGAATAATACTCATAGCTATTCTTATAGGCACTCTTAAGTACAGAGAGTATATCCATCCAGTGGTCATGTTAATGTTTCATGCTTTACGCGTTGTTCTGTCGTGTGAAATATTACTGACCCTTTTTGCGGCTTTAGCCAGAGCTCTATTATTTCCCCTAGGAGTAGAGCTCGAGCAACCATTCGATAAGTTTTATCTGTCTACATCAGTACAAAATTTCTGGGGCAAGAGATGGAACCGAGTTGTCTCTGGCATTTTACGGTCAACAGTGTACGTGCCTGTCAGGTCAGCTTCGGCACGTTTCATTACAAGGAAATGGGCTTCCATTCCTGCAGTTCTGGTAACGTTTGTAGTGTCAGGTCTGATGCACGAGCTTGTGCTTTTTAACTTTGCAAGGATGAGGCCGAGTGGACAAATGACGTGCTTCTTTTTGTTAAATGGTTTGATTGTATCAGTAGAAATTGTGCTGAAAAAAAACTTTGGTGCAAAATTTGAGATGCCTCGAGTCGTATCTTGGCTGTTAACCACGGCATTTATGAGTAGCAGTGCTTCTTGGTTGTTTGTACCACCAATTTCTGCAGCCATGGCGGATCTTATGGCGTGCACGGAGGCTATGGCATTATTCAAATTTGTATTTACTCTGCAGCTTGTACCTCCTGCTGATTTGCGCTGTCCATTTCTGTAAAATTGATGTGGAACAGAACCTGCACTGAGACATGCAGCTACTATGGAGGCTACTTAGCTGCTTGCAGCTTAATTACTTGGATATTCTCGGATTCTAGTATTTCATATTTCAATTTGTCCCTGTGCTGGCAGTTTTCTTACCGAATAAGTTGTTGCGAGAAATAGATATACTGTATATCATACTTTTTTAAGAAATTTGGGCTTCACCCATGATTTTGAGATTTATCGCTGTTTTATGTGTTGATTGACACCAAATGGGAGATGTCTCAGAATGTCTTTCAAATAGTTCTTATTCTACGATTTTATAAGCAGAATATCATCCATTGCATGTGGTGGAGCTATCAGGAAACAGGTGAACTACAGGTTTTTCGATAGCGTTCAAACAACACACAGGAATTAAGGATTGAAGTTCTGCCCAACGCTAGAGCAGTTGCACAGCACAAACAAATGTGGGGATTCTTGTTGCTGTACTTATCCACGTAGTTTCTCTTAATATTTCTATACTTACATTTTGAGTGTCGTCTGATGGAGAAATTATGTTTTCACTTGTAACATGGCTGTATTTTTCTGTGTAACTTTTTGAAGATTATGTTTGATCAGAGTACTATATTTCTTTTTCCTTGGGTTCTCTGTAAATTGCAGCTCTTGGGTACATGGTCTGATCCAAAATGATGTACATTGCAAAATCATGTTTCTTACTAGGATTCTGTTATGGTTTTAAATAGATGCAAAACAGAACGGAACGTGGACATGGTTCAAGAGTCAAGACGTGTGTGTTTGAGACGATAGATGGGAAGATACACCCAGAGTCCAGAGAGCATTCCATTTCAGGTATACTTCAGTCTTACTCAAGAGGAATAAATGAGGAAAATTACGTTCCTACGTTCGTTCAGGCAGAAGGAGAATAATGATGAAGCATTTAACTTAACAAAATATACGGAACTACATCATCTTATAGGTTGGTGTTTTTATTTTTGTAAGTACAGCACCTTTCAAGTTCTTTATGACTTGGCTGATGATCGTAATGATCAAATGCAGCGTGAAACTTTAACCTTCAAACCATGCTTCATGTGTAGTATGACCGAAACGCTTGGTTTCACTGGATGATCTTCCACTGCTTGAATGTGGAAATGGTTAATCAGGGCAGCTGCAACAATTTTCATCTGAGTAAACGACATCTCCTTCCCCAAGCAACTCCTCGGCCCTGCATTGAATGCTGGAAACTTGAAAGAAGGTACATTTCTTACACTTCCAGTTTCAGTAATCCATCCCTCTGGCTTAAACTGGAGGCAGTCTCTCCCCCATATAGATTCTGTTCTCCCCATTGAGTAAAAGGACAATACTGTCCTTGTATTTGGTGCTATCTTATGTCCACTTGGAAGGGTATCAGGCTCAGCAGGAGCTTTGTGCTGCAATGGGACTGGTGGGAACAGGCGTAATGTCTCACAAAGAGCACCGTGCAGATGATGCAGTTTTGATAACTCGTCTATGCTAGTAAATCTCCATTTTCCACCTTCGTCCACTGATAGATTAGTGAAAATCTCGTGGCGTATCTTTTCCTGTTCTTCCGGGTGCTTAGCTATGAGCCAGAAGAACCAAGTGAGGCCTGCACTTATCGTATCCTTACCTGCAAAGATGAAATTCAGCATATTATATTTCCAAGAATCAGGACTGGCATCACCACTGTTTGGATATGTTCTCATGTAGCCGGTTAACAGGTCGAAATCATCCTTCGCTTGACCCGTTTTCCAGCTGTTGTGCTTCAGCAAGATAGGACCGGAAACAAACTCATCCAAAGTTCGTTTTGCATTGGCCAACTTGCGCTCTTTGCCAATTCGAAGCCATTCTTGAACCTTCCAAATTATTTCCGGAAACACATGTCTTAGCAACACCGCTTCCTCAGCCTCTGCAAACGCTTTCTCGTATGGGAAATAAGGCAATTCTGGACTTATCGAACCAGGATCATGGCCTAACACCTGAATACATGTACAATCAAACATGAAACGCTGGAACAGCTCCTGTAAGTCAACATAAACTCCTGTTTCTGAAGCATGAGCCAAAACTGGAATTAGCCCTTTTTCAAGCTTCTCCCAGCCAACTGTTGCTGTAAATCTTTGGAAGGTCGGGTTTTTAATTAACGGCATGGCAGTACTCCTATGGGTTTTCCAATGTTCATCCTCTGAAATGAACATACCATCTCCAAGAACGTCGAATATCTTCTTGAATTCTGGACCTTTCGGAAAATTCTGAAACTTCTTGTTCAAGATGTAGTGGACATTTGCAGGATCACTGGTGAGCATGGCGTCCATGTTAGACCACCAGGGCCCTTTGAAGAAGAATGTCCCGCCAGCCTCCTCTAGAATGTCAGTCACAAAATCATGTACCCGGTTGCAGTTTAGCAGCATCCCGGGAACCATACCAATAACAGGCCAGTTGGTAGGTAATGAACTCTTTTTAGCTTTCTTGAGAGCTGTATACAAGAGAAATGTCAGAAAAAGAAATGTCAGAAGCCACACTGATCCTGTGTTGTGCATAGCCAAACGATCAGCTAACATAGACATTTTTGCCAGTATCAAAACTGGTTGCTGTGATTTAGCTAATTGGATAAGCAACACAAGGATTAAGTACATGTATTTAAAGGTTTTACAATCATGATTTATGATGCTAACTCGAGATTATATTAAGAAAATTTATCAGTTCAGTATAGGTACGTATTAGACTATTAGGTAATAGTGAGACAAGCTATCAATATCCATTTTGTATCATCACAATTGCTGGCTTGTACCAGCAAAAACGTCTTATACCAGAACAGGTAATGATGTATTTTAGATAACATACAATTTCTTGTCAAGTAGAGAAGAGATTACGTAATTATGAAGGATTATGCTCCCATGATTGTTATCACAAGTTTATTTTCAGTTAATTTTAAGTTCAGGTTTGTTCAGTTAGGTTAGCGTAATTGAAATTTATTCTTAAATAAGTTTAGTTCATCTATTTTTAGATAAATTGAAAGATACTAATTGGCATTTAGGATGGATGACTACGTCAAATGATGAGGGGACGAGGGGTCAATGGTCATGACAATTATCACAGCATTTAGGCATGTTAAGATTTATGTAATTTGATTCTGTAACGTCCCAACTGAGAGATGAATTCATAAATACAATTTTAACTTTCACCCAATTGGTGAAGATTTTTAAGAATCAGGCACAAAAACAACTCAAATAGAAAAACCCCAATTCACGAACTAAGAACCCTAAAACTCAAATCAGACCAAATTGAACTATGAAACTCCTCAATGGCAAACAGAGTTAATTCTTCTCTTAGGTATCACAATTTCAGGTGTTTGTGAGATGTGTTTAATGAATGTAACGACTATATGAACCTCTCCTATATGAACAGGTGTTTGTGAGATGTGTTTAATGAATGTAACGACTATATGAACCTCTCCTATATGAACGTGTTTGGTTTGCGAACCGTGAATGTGAAAATTTAAGTGTGTGGGAATTGATCATAAAACCAAATTCCCAAATAAGTGAAGGTGGGATACTGGGATTTGACTGAACCAGTACAAGAGTCATAAACCAATCCAGAGGGAAAAGATCAGAATATTATTGCATCTTGTTATACATAAAACTCTACAAGTCCCAAAATAACAATCACTGAATCAAGTAGTCAGCTACATAAAGCAAAGTAGAAGCAATACTTCAAGGCCTCATGAATACACAGAAACTGATAAGATATAATCTCAGACCTTTTATTCAATATACTTATTGGCAGAGTACTCATGCATACTACATTAATATTCTAACACCCTTACATAAAAGGCGAAGCGGGTTACAAACCGACCAGAAAATTGTTACCTCCCTTGTGGATTAAGGTAACTGCTTCATTCAGATGCCAAAAAAGTACCTCAAAAACATTAGCAAAACCAAAATATTTGTCACTATATACATCACAGAAGCTAGGCCAGTCACATCTGTTATGGTTTTAAAAAGATGTTTAATCTGAAGAGATCGCGCTTGTTTGAGATTGAGACGATGGAGGGTAAGATGATAATCAAAACTTACAGTAATATGAGAAATAACATCAACTTGTAATTGAGAAATTACACCATTTCATAATCTAGCTGATGTCTTAATTATCAAGTACTGCAACAGACACCTCACAGGTTCTTTATCTCTTGGATAATGTTTTTATTCTAGCAACTGCAACACACAACTCACAAGTAATTTATCACTTTGGATAAAGTTTGATCAAATGCGGCGAGAAACCTTAACCTTCAAACCATGCTTCATGTGCAGTATGACTGAAACACTTGGTTTTACCGGGTGATCATCTTCCATCAGCTGAATGTGGAATTGGTTAATTATGGCAGCTGCAACAATTTTCATCTGAATGAATGAAATTTCCTTCCCCAGACAACTTCTCGGCCCAGCATTGAAAGCTGGAAACTTGAAAGATGGTACACTTCTCATGCTTCCAGTTTCAGTAATCCATCTCTCTGGCTTAAAATTGAGGCAGTCCCTCCCCCATATAGATTCTGTTCTTCCCATTGAGTAAAAGGACAACACTGTCCTTGTATTTGGTGTGATCCTATGTCCACTGGGAAGGGTATCAGGCTCAGCTGGAGCTTTGTGCTGCAATGGAACTGGTGGGAACAAGCGTAATGTCTCACAAAGAGCGCCGTGCAGATGCCGGAGTGCCTTTAACTCTTCTATGCTAGTAAAACTCCATTTTCCTCCTTTATCCATTGATAAATTAGTGAGAATCTCTTGTCTTATCGTTTCCTGTTCTTCCGGGTGCTTCGCTATGAGCCAAAAGAACCAAGTGAGGGCTGCACTTATTGAATCCTTGCCTGCAGCAATGAAATTCAGCATAATATACATCAAAGAATCAGGACTGGCATCACA
Source organism: Plantago coronopus (assembly GCA_036897195.1). Lineage (NCBI taxonomy): Eukaryota > Viridiplantae > Streptophyta > Magnoliopsida > Lamiales > Plantaginaceae > Plantago > Plantago coronopus. The sequence continues at coordinate 12,025 of JAYMSL010002024.1, forward strand.
ACTTTTTGGATATGTTCTCATGTAACCGGTCAGCAGGTCCAAGTCATCCTTCACCCGATCCATTTTCCAGCTGTTGTACTTCAGCGATATAGTACCGGACAAAAATCCATGAATAATCTGTTTTGCGATGGCCAATTTTCGTTCTTTGCCAATTCGAAGCCACTCTTGAAGCCTCCAAAGTGACTCTGGTAACACATGTCTTAGCAAGATTGCTTCCTCAGCCTCTGCAAATGCTTTCTCAAACACCAAATTAGGCAAGTCTGGCCTAAGTGTACCAAAGTCATGGCCTAACACCTGAATGCACGTAGAGTCAAATGCGAAACGCTTGAACAGCTCCTGTAAGTCCACATAAGTTCCCATTTCTGAAGCAACATCCAAAATTGGAATTAGCCCTTTCTCAAGCTTCTCCCAGGTAACAGTTGCTGAAAATCTTTGGAAATTCGGGTTTAATAATAGTGGCATTGACTTACGCCTATGGTTTTCCCAGTGTTCGCCTTCTGCATTGAATATACCATCTCCAAGAATATCGAATATCTTCTTGAATTCTGGACCTTTTTGGAAATTCGGAAAGTTCTTGCTCAAGATGTAGTGGACGTTGGCAGGATCACTGGTAATCATCATATCCATGTTGGATAACCAAGGCCCTTTGAAAAAGAATGTGCCTCCAGCCGCCTCCAGAACGTCCGTGACGTAATCATGTACTCGGTAGCAGTTCAGCAGCAGCCCTGGCAGCATGCCAATAATAGGCCAGTTTGTAGGCAATGACCCATTTTTCGCCTTAAGGATTTTACAAAAGAGAACTGACAGATAAAGAAATATTACAAAATACAGCCATGTCCATGCGTCGAGCAGAACAAAAGTATCAGCTGGTAGCATAGACATTTTGTGCTAAATAACTCAATGTGATTTTTGCTACTTACTGGATATTTGGGTAAACAGTACTAGTGCTGCATTTAAAAGAAGAAGCACATATACAGAGTAATACAAGTAATAATGTTGTGTACTGTGTAAAATTATTGAGGATACATGATGGATGTAATTTCAACTAGATATGGTCATATGGCGGTCCCATCTCCTTGATCTCCTGCCACATTATTGTTTTTTGTGCTACCATTATTGTATCTTCCAGACTTGCACATTATTGTTATGGTTGCATGTGTGATACTGTCAAATACGTACACTGACTCATATGTTGGTCCATTAGAATATCAAATCATAAAATTGATGATAAGAAAAGCTTTGGAAATATGAGAGCAAGGACTGATTTTCTCCGGGATCGAAAAGTTTGCTCAACTAGAACTTTGTTAAAATTAATTATCAGAGGCAACACTATGAAGCATTTGAATAATTTCTTTTATACTTGAAAAAAGTTGAAGAAGGCTGAATGCCTGAATCCTAGTTTACATCTGCTATTTATAGAGCTATTACATTCACATAAACTTGCCCACTTCTCTAGTCTAAATGTACAGCAAAGAAACGTGAAAAACTAAGGGAGATAAAGTCATCCAATGAATGCTCCATTTCTGTCCATTAGCCAATAAATGTTGCAGTAGCCAGTAAGTAGCAATCCAATGGTATCTTGCACACTGAAAGTATCCCATAAATTGAGGAAGATCTGGACTTTCTCCCATCTCTTGCTTCCATCTAATTCGCTCTTTAATGAATTCATGTGTGTTGTTTGGTCTGATTCGTCAGGCTTTTTCTATACTTCTTTTCACTACGAATCGTCTTCGCGCCTTTCTTTCTGTTCCTTATAGTTTCAAAAGTGTTGCACTCTTCTCCAATTTTATTGTAATTGTCGATCCTTTTCCTATTCTGGAATTTCCAATATCCCCCCTCAAGAGAGGAACATACAAGTTCTTAATGTTCATCTTGTCCAAACATTGCATTAAATTTGCAGAGGGAATTGCTTTTGTTAGGAAATCGGCAAGTTGTTTCTTAGTACTTATGAATTGAACCTCTATCGTGTTGTCTAATATTTTTTCTCTTATGTAATGACAATCCACCTCAATATGTTTTGTTCTTTCATGAAAAACTGGGTTTTTACTTAAATGTATAGCAGATTGATTGTCACATAGTAAAAAGCACAGGTTTTTCATGTTTGATTTCAAAACAGTCAAGTAGGGTCTTTACCCAAACAATTTCACAACATGTTATAGCCACTGCTCTGTATTCTGCTTCTGTAGAAGATTTGCTTACAGTATGTTGTTTCTTTGATTTCCAGCTTATCAAAGAATCACCAATAAACAAACAATAGCCAGTGGTTGACCTCCGTGTTATTGGACAAGCTGCATAATCTGCATCACAATAAGCAGTTATATTTACATTGTCTTTTGCAGACATGAAAATTCCAAGACCTATGTCTCCTTATAAATATTTGATCACTCTTAATACTCCCTCCATGTGATCCTTACAAGGTCTTTCCATGAACTAGCTTAGTATGTTTACGGCATAACTCTGGTAATAGATAAGTAAATTAGTTTACCTATCAATTTTCTGTAATATGTTGGATTTTTCAACTCTGGTGAAGAATCTGCGGTATATTTCCTATTCTGCTCAATAGGTGTAACAACTGGTTTACATCCTAATAATCCAGCTTCTTTTATGATCTCTGTGGCATATTTTTTCTGACAAATGTGAATTCCTGAAGCATTTCTTGCTATTTCTAGACCTAGGAAATATCTCAATGTTCCCAAGTCTCTTATCTTGAATTTCTTCTGTAATTGAATCTTAATCTCTGATATGTCATCTTTGCATTTTCTTCCTATTATAATGTCATCTACATATACAAGGAGTGCAATGAAATAATTTTCCTTTCCTATGGTAAAGAGTGAATAATTACTTTTTGATTGTGCAAATCCTAGTTTTTTTAGAAACTAGTTAATTTGTAGTTCCATTGTCTTGAGGCCTGCTTTTGGCCATAAATGGATTTCTTAAGCTTGCAAACTAAATCGGAATTTGCTTCTCTCCTAATGTGAAGTCCTTCTGGTATCTCCATATGGTTTCATCCAGATCACCATTAAGGAATGCATTGTGCACATCAAGTTGTGCAAGATTCCAGTTGAACTTAGCAGCTAGTGCTAAGAAGATTCTTACAGTACTCATTTTGGAAACTGGACTAAATGTTTCTGTATAATCAAAGCCATATTGTTGTGTATATCCCTTCGCAACTAGTCTGGCTTTATATTTATCTATTTTCCCTTCTGAGTTTAGTTTAGTTTTAAAAACATATTTACAACCTATTGGTTGTATGTTCTTTGGTCTTG
>JAYMSL010002025.1:0-15290 GCA_036897195.1 Plantago coronopus
TTTTAAGAAGCAGCCAAAGATTTGCTTTTCCCTGCTTAAAGCACTCCGGCCTGCTTTTTTTCCTTAATTAGCAAACACCTACAACTTTTTACCAAAAGCACTTCTATCCCACTTAAAGCAAAAGCAGGTTAAAACCAATTTTAAAAATCAATGGCAACCCCTCCCTTAAGTATCACTTCATCGCTATAAATAATTCCTGCTTGGCTAATGGCTAGTACATGAGCTAGCTCATTATTACGTTGCTTAACAAAACAATACTTGATGGAATTAAAAGAAGAAGCTAATAATCTTCCCGCCGAGGCAAAAGAATGATCGGGACTGTATAGATTTTTTTTAAAGAATGATCAATATGTACAAAGCTGAGTACACCGGTTCACCCATACCAATAATCTAAAACTAACTTTCAACCTCCACGGCCACTCCTAAAAAAATCGATACATCTGTAACATGCATCACCTTGTAAAATGTAGCCATCCATTGCAATGTAGTCAAGGCGCTTGTACCCCAGCCCAATATGCTTCGCGCTTTGATTAAAGCAGCTCCTGTCTTCATTCCATACTGCCATAGCTAATCTTCAATAAGACACAATATCTCACTATTAGCCGCAATCGCAACTTCCAAGCTCAGCTTCCATCACGACTTTGACCGGTATATCCATTTAGAGCATTCCTGATCGATCAAGCACCTGCAATGAGTTTGTGGCAACGATTAACATTATTTTCATTTGCAAATCAACATGTAGGTCGCCGAATTATGTTTCGATTAGCTGCCATGGGGTTTCTGCGAGAAGTAGTCGAGGAGAAATCTATGGAATTGTGTATTCGGCTGGGAAGTATCATGTATACAACTATCGTGACTCTTGGTGGCTTAATATATGCAGTGTTATATATATTAGTTTGCATTCTGTCAAAACGCTTCTTTTTGGCGGATTGGAGAATCAATCTTTTGTTTAGGATATTGGAGAATCAATCAATATTATGATTTATTATCATTGTTTTTGAATTTTAAATCAGTCAAACTTTCCATTATGTGAGTTAATTATTTTTCAGTTTCTATATTTAACAACATTAAATATTTTTAACAAACAAATACCCAAATCTTGGTTGAGTAGATACTACTGCTGGTGTGTTGTGAGAATAAAGGGATGAGTTGTATGTTTGTGGAGTTGAAATGACGTACACCTGGATGAATATTAAGTTTTTTCTAAATATAGATTGAATTTTGCACTTGAAGAAAATTAAGGATGTCCAACTCAAAAAGTGATGATGTGGAAGACTTGTGCTTTCAAATAACATTCAAGTTTTATTATATATATGGATTCAGGTTTATTATGTTCAGTTTAAGTTTGCGTAGTTAAAATTTATACTTAAAATAAGTTTAATTTTGGTTCATTCAGTTCAGTTAATAAATTTGTGGATGGATTGAACATAGCCTTAGAGACCCGGTGCAAAACTTGTGAAGGGCCGAACCTAAGTCATAGTTTTAATATAACAAATTAAATTTTATCGAAGAAAATTTATATATATGTTGGAAAGGTTGAAAAAAAGAGCTAGAGGAGGATTGATACTGGGATCTGTTGAAGGAAAAGCTATTGTAGCTAAATTAACATAATCCAACAACATTTTCAATTACTAAAGGTGGGCTTGGGATTGGGCCGGGCCCCACCTGTGCTACCCGAGCCGTCTTAAAGCCAACTTTAGATTGTGAATTTAGGGGAGGATTACAAGCCAGTATATGGTTAGATTTTTTCTTATAAAAAAAACACTAATGTTATGTACGGAACAAGTTTTGATATTTTCAGAACAAATATTAACAAAAATTTGGTATATTGCAAATAAGTCACTAACTTTACAATTTTATGAAAATATCTTTAATAATTATTCAAACTTCATTAACCATTTTTTTCTCCTAACTAAATAATTAAATTTACATTCAAACAAACTATAATTAAATTAAACATTTAAAAAAAATAATTTTTTTTAAACGAAATTCGAATCAAATTTATAAAAAAAAGAATTCGAATCAAATCTGGGCAAAAACTTGCCCAGATTTAATTGCTGCAAATTTTGGGCAAGTTTTGCCCATATTTAATAATTGCAATTAAATCTGGGCAAAATGCCCAGAATCTGGCCGACCGGCCAGTTCAAACATGAAACGGCCACTCGAAAACATGAAGATTTTATTTGAAGTATTAAAACATGAAATTTAACCTAACTGAAGATTAAATTACTTGTACTAGAAATTTCAATTATGAAATTTGATTGAAATTCAATTTTAGTTATATTTAAAAGTTTTGAGGTCAATTTATAAATAAACTAAAATATGATATTTTTCTGTAAATTACACCTTAACTTGTTCTGAAAATATCAAAGCCTGTTCTGTACATAACAATACCCAAAAAAAATAGGCGTGTTTGCACATTTCAAAAGTAAGTGTACAATGAAAATTGCACATTTTAGTTCTACTCTTTAGGTAAATGTTCAACGAATCCATTTTTAGAAAGAAAAAAATTCCGGTTACACTCTTTGGTTGTAGTTTCTCCCTGAATTTACACTTGTGCCTATCTTATAGATAGTGATTGCTCAATGGCTTTAGACTATAGTCCATGCGGGATGATCTTCAAGATTCGTGTAGCTCTTTAGTAATTCCATGTTGATGCCTACCCCTTTTGAGGTCATTCCCTGAATAATCCATGCACCCAATTTTATACACCTTTTTTAGTACGCATATCTATAACCGATAATTAACTTCGTTAAAATTCTCATTGATTGATGGTGATAGCACCCATCTTTTGAAGAAGAAAAAGAAAACGATATACTGAATGGTTTGAGTAATATCATGATAATTTTGGGTTAGATAGAAAGTTTTTGGAAAACAAAGACTTAAAATAGAAGACAGATAATATATTTTTCATAATGAATAAGTATCATATTGTGCAAGGTGCAACAGTCCACACAAGGACTAAAAATAACATTTGTAAGTTTTAGAGAGCAAAGCACCGTCAAAATGCTGGGTTGCGGATCTAGGAAATGTCACTTATATGCGGCACGAATCTCTCTTATGGAACGAACAAGACTCTCAACGACAATGAAATCCAAATGAATTAATTACATTCTAATGAAACCTTCAAAGATTCGGACAACAAGAACACACATGCAAGAGCCATTTTGCACCATGTGCTGCCCATAATTTCTGCATATCAAATTTATCCCAACTTTTAGCCCAAGTACCATTTCATTTCTTTAGTGTAAGTATATCAAAAGAAATTAAGGATTTTGATGGAAGTATCATGCTCATCCTATTTGTATGGGTACAAATTTGGACACCATCAGCTTTAATATCTTTTGGCGAAGAGATAGCAACCAAAATCGTCAAGATATATATATCCACGTCGGTTACGAAGCACTTCCCTTCCATCCATTAGATCGGTGTTCGAGTCAGCATCGTGGATAATATTCTAATTCTGGTACTCGCATACCACACAATATTCAGACAGACACCAATGCATATTTATGTGAACTTCCCAGAAGACAAATAAACAGAAAGAAACAGACACGTGCAATTGACAGATGTAGAGACCACAAGAAACATATGATTGGTGGAGGAACTTTAGACCACTTGGATGTATACTGGACTGCCCTTAGAACTGCTACTAGTACCTTTTCATCAAAGAGAAAGACCACAATGAATGAAGGACACAATCAGCTCTTTCTCGAACACCACCACCGCCACTAGGCAAGCAAGCAAATTAAAGTGCAGACAAATAAAACAGGGTTAACCAAAAAGGAACCTGGGATTTGGCTTTGGCTTTGGCTATGTTGAAAAGTTATTACAGAGAGAGTTAGTTGGCAAGTGACACCTACCTTGTCATTTTAAATTAGTCCCATATTGTTGTGGCTGCCTGTCATACATCTTCACTCACCACAGATTTGGCGCCTCGACATCGTGTCACATATCTGGACATTGGACATGTTTCTTCTTATCATCACATGAATTTGCATGTGGGCCCTCCAACACAAGTAATCGTCTAATCCCCAACACATTATCCACTCCCCTATTTCTCCATTCGTAAACCTGTTATCACAAATTCAGAATCTCGAACTTTTGGAGGGTTTACACCATATCTCTTCAAATCATATCATCGCACAAACAACATAATATAGCAAAGAATAAAGTCTCGTTTTGGGCGTTAATATGTTTCACTAACGCATAAAATCATCTTAGATATGCTTTTCTTAGGATTTTGAAGACTTGACTACTTGAGTTTTTACTAACCTCCATATATTTTATATACTAATTCTTCACCATGCCCCCCTTATCCCCAAAATCCCTAGGCCTTGAAAGGATTCCATATGGATATGATTTGGGAAACTTAAATGGCGGAGTAGTATGTAGTAAGCTGAATGTGAACCAAATATCAGCTGTATACATTTTAGATATCCATCATTTTCAAACCCATACCAATCCTTCATTCACATTCTGGATATGGAATACCAACTGACCAAGTAGAGAATTCAACTTTCCCAGCACAAAAGATGTGACAGATGAATTGTTTATAATTAAAATGTGAATTAAGCAACAATATAATTAGAATAACAACTATAATAAACTAATTGGCAAAATCGGGTAGCATCAGGCATGGATCATAAAAATAAGTGGATTATGACATGCAAACAAGAAATACGCTGAAGAAACTATGCAATGAAACCAAAAAAAAAAAACTAGGGAAGGGAACTGGACACGGGATTAGTGCCATTTGTCCTAGCACATGATCCCATGCTACCGCCCAGTTATGCCTAAAAGATTGGCCAATTTATTCAAGTTCTGGACAAATAGCATATGTGGCTATGTAGGGTACCGACTTAAATTTGATTTCATGCCAAGATCCGATAATAAATGGAGTGAAAAAAGAAAAGTATTGCTTAATCATACACAAATAATGACTACAAAGCTAAGGTTTGGATAAACTGACTCATCAGCTGTATGAAAGGTCACTTTGTTTAGTCCGTTGGATTGCCAAGCTTCTATAAATCTGATTGTACAAGTGTACAAGAAAACAGTTGATGCTTATCTGTCACGACAGATCCAATAACAAGTTGGCTATAGTCCACATGGTTCAGCCCCAATCATTGATGGAAATTTACAAGACAAAAAAATTCATGCAAGTGCTGACAGTAAGTTAAGAATTTCTTTTGTCTAGGTTCGTACTTCATAATCAATTTTAAGTCCTAATCAGTTGCTCCATTCAAGTATAATACCATTTTACTACTGTACTAGTTACTATAGTTATGAATAAACCAACACGCACCTCTCTATTTTCTCTGCTTAAGGGTAATTTAGCTAGATTTAAAATGAACATAACAGATTAGAACAATCAATCACATTAGTAATGACTCGGCTCTTTTGTCAATTGTAAATTAAGAAATACTAACTTACTGATGAGCTAATAAACAAGTGGGTGGATGGTAGATTACTCTCACAAAAGCAGATCTTTTTGTTTCTAAATGACTAATTGTACCTTTCAATCAACCAGATAATTATGCTTCCAGTAGGTCCATTAGACCTGAACCAAATGGTTATCCACATTGTTCACTGCTGAGGAGTGATATCAGGGTAACTTTTAAATTTTATATTTTGAAGAGGTGTACGAGTATAGTTTTTTATTAAGACATATAATGCGTAAAATTCAAATTTATTGATCTTCAAAGAAAAAAGAAAAAAGAATAAAAAAGACTAGCAATATTTTATACTGTATTATAATTCAACATCAATAGACAACAACCACTAGCTAAAGGCATAATGCCATAATCCTACTCGTTATATATATAATTATATTCCACAAACAGAGGAACAAGAGTTTTAAAAACAGATAACTTACTTGGACGAGCTCTCTCTCTTACTAAGCTTCAAGCTCTGATCAAATGGAGTTCAGCAAGTCCGGAGAAGCAATGGCAGATACACAGACGCAATTAGAGCATGCAGAAAGAGACCCGGAAAGCAACGATCTCCATCAACCTCTGCTCAAAAGAAACAGAACACTTTCAGGAAATCCACTCGCCATAGTTGGAGCCAAGGTTTCGCACATAGAGAGCTTGGACTACGAGTAAGAGCAAAACTTTAGATTTTCTCAATGAACTCTATTCCACGTTTTCATAGTAATAGATTATATCATTTCTGAACATCATTGTAAATATTGCCTTGTTTAACTTTAATCTAGAATAAATGAGAATGATCTGTTCAAGCAAGACTGGAGAAGCAGATCGAAAGTAGAAGTATTGCAGTATGTCTTCTTGAAATGGTTGTTTGCATTCCTTGTTGGGCTCCTGACAGGATTGATAGCCACTCTCATCAATCTTGCAGTTGAAAATATTACGGGATACAAACTTTTAGCTGTAGTTAAGTACATCGAGGAAGGAAGGTACAGCTACTATTACCTTCATTGAAGTTGTCCCTGCTTAGATAATTGAAAATTGAAATACATTGATTCTGATTTTGATGGATGCAGGTACCTGATGGGATTTGCATATATGACAACAGTGAACTTCTTCCTGACATTGGTAGCTGCTCTACTTTGTGTTTGTTTCGCACCAACCGCAGCTGGTCCTGGAATCCCTGAAATCAAAGCTTATCTCAATGGAATTGACACCCCAGACATGTTTGGTGCAACAACATTATTTGTCAAGGTACAGTCTCTCAAACTATATTACCAATTAGATTTTCTACCATGCAGTCTCAATTGAAAGTAAGAATTCTGACTCAACCACATGAACTTGCGCAATGGATACAGTTCAACAGATGGGAATATCATGATATTGTTCATACACTATCAGCTGTTTAGTTTGAATGATCAAACACATACTGTAGATAAGAAATGGAGTAGGAAGGATACGACACGTGACTTGCAATAATTCTAGGGCAATTCTCTAGATTTACGACTTAGCATGAGCAAAAACATGTTAGGATTATGAAGAATCTTTACACTTTACAAAAATCCGAGAATTGGGTGTTCTCCCGTAATTCTGATTGGTATGACCCAAGCACTAGAACATATGTTTTGCACGGTCCTTGCAGCCAAAAAAGAATATAGATTGCATGATGGACTTCAGAGCAGTGTAAAACATAATTCGTGAATAAGTACAAATGCAAGTCCATAGTCAAGAAAATCATCTATTATTTGCTAAAATATCAAAATTTACAGCCTGCAGGGCATGTTTTTTACATGCTATTGTCATGGTGTATCTTTGTTAGAAGTTGCTTCATCAAATGAGAATATAGTTGAAGTTCTGAATCATGAATGTGTGGCTATTATTATATGACAAGCACTTGCTAAAAGTCTTATGGTAAGTTTTCTTAGCAAGGAAATGAATGGCAATAAATAGCCACACAGTCTACATTTGGTTTATAGACCTGTTCTACCTGAGTATGTATTTTACAAGAAACATGGTATATGAAATTTGTAATAAATTAGCAGCTGCACTTTTTGATCATGTTCTGCACGAAACAATAGCTCCTAGCTTTCAGTATCAAAGATTTAAGGAGAGAGATCTAGAAACAAAACTTATAGGTGAAGAATTAAAAAGAACAGAAATCCAGTTTAAATGGCTAGATGGAAGAAGTGCCACTAGGATCCAGATCAAGAAGAAAGCTATCTGCAACTGGAAACTATAAATGCATACTGAAAACATCAACCAACTCTGCGTTCAGTCAATATAAGCATAACCAAGATTCACCTGTTTGTAGATGATAAGACTTTTATTATGAGAAATAAAATTTGTGCACTTGTAATCTAACACCCCAACCCAATTTATCTTCAACTGATTGAAAAGTAATTATGGTAGTGGCAAAGCTAAAAATCAGACACATTTAGTGAAGAATCAATAGTGAAGCAGTATCACAATGTTAAAGAGTCCCTACCATAAGTACCAATTTGTTAGCTGAGATGTACTGCATTCTTCAATTGTAGATCGTTGGAAGCATTGGAGCTGTCGCCGCGGGATTAGATCTTGGAAAAGAAGGACCGCTTGTACATATCGGGACCTGCATTGCTTCACTATTAGGTCAAGGTGGCCCAGACAAATATCGCATCAAGTGGCGCTGGCTAAGGTACTTTAACAATGACAGGGACCGCCGCGATCTGATAACTTGCGGCTCTTCATCTGGAGTATGTGCTGCTTTCCGCTCACCAGTTGGTGGTGTCCTCTTTGCCCTTGAGGAGGTAGCTACGTGGTGGAGAAGTGCTCTCCTGTGGAGAACCTTTTTCAGTACGGCAGTTGTGGTGGTTGTGCTCAGGGCTTTCATGGAGTACTGCAAATCTGGGAACTGTGGATTATTTGGCAAAGGAGGTCTAATCATGTTTGATGTGAGTGGTGTTTCAGTGCGGTACCATGTGGTCGACATCATTCCTGTAGCTGTAATAGGAGTGATTGGGGGCGTTTTGGGAAGCTTGTACAACCATTTCCTGCACAAGGTCCTTAAAGTCTACAATGTCATAAACAAGTAAGGAGAACTACGTTCCGGAATACATCCAAATCTATTGAATTGTCACTCTTATTTCTTGGAGCCAATCCAAGGCAATCGATACTTCCCACATCACTTTGATATGCTAACCTTTACTCTATTGTGATTTTGCAGGAAGGGCAAGTTACATAAACTTCTTCTCGCCCTGAGTGTCTCCATTTTCACTTCTGCATGCCTTTACGGACTTCCTTTCCTAGCAAAATGCCAGCCTTGTGATCCATCCATACTGGATTCTTCCTGCCCAACAAATGGCAGGGCCGGCAACTTTAAGCAATTCAACTGCCCAGATGGCTATTACAATGATTTGGCCACTCTTCTCCTTACCACCAATGATGATGCAGTTCGGAACATTTTCTCAATCAACACCTCAACGGAATTCCATATTTCTAGTCTCATTATCTTCTTCATCCTATACTGTATCTTAGGATTAATCACATTTGGCATCGCCGTTCCTTCAGGTCTCTTCCTCCCCATCATTCTAATGGGCTCAGCTTATGGTCGTATGCTAGGTATAGCCATGGGACCATACACAAATATTGATCAGGGGCTCTATGCTGTTCTGGGGGCAGCTTCCCTCATGTCTGGTTCGATGAGAATGACTGTTTCACTCTGTGTCATATTTCTTGAGCTCACCAACAACCTTTTATTGCTACCTATCACAATGCTAGTTCTCCTAATAGCTAAAACCGTAGGTGACTGCTTCAACCCGAGTATCTATGAAATTATACTGGAACTGAAAGGACTGCCATTCTTGGAAGCACACCCTGAGCCATGGATGAGAAATATAACAGTAGGTGAGCTTACTGATGTCAAGCCAGCAGTTGTTACCCTCACTGGAATTGAGAAGGTGGGTCGTATAGTAGAAGTCCTTAAGAATACAACACACAATGGTTTCCCAGTTGTAGATGCAAGAATTCCGTCAACAGGTTCACCGGAAGGAGCAACAGAATTACATGGGTTGGTTCTGAGGGCTCATCTTCTTTTAGTTCTCAAGAAGAAGTGGTTCTTACAGGAAAGACGGCGAACACAAGACTGGGAAGTGAGACAGAATTTTACCTCCATTGATTTGGCAGAAAGGGGACTCAACATTGCTGATGTTACAGTTACCAAAAATGAAATGGAGATGTATGTAGATTTACATCCCATAACCAACACAACTCCATTTACTGTGGTTGAAAGCATGTCAGTGGCAAAGGCAATGGTGCTCTTTAGGCAAGTAGGTCTCCGCCATATGGTCGTTCTACCGAAATATCAAGAAGCTGGGGTAAGTACACAATATTTATTATGAGGAAAAGAAAATGACATTTTTCTCTGAATGTAATTCTGACCTGTTGTGTTTACCATGTGACAGGAGCCGCCCGTTGTGGGAATTTTGACGAGGCAGGACTTGAGGGCACACAACATTTTGATAGCCTTCCCCCATCTGGAGAAGACTGGTGGAAGTAAAAAGGGACGCTAATGCCCCCACACAAAATAGCAGATTTCAGTTTTAAAAAGTATCACATTCTTCTTATATAATAAGATGTTAATTTTTTAACAGTTCATTCTTTCAAGAGTCATACATATAGCATGATCAAAGGAGTGAGAGCAGTTTTCTATTTTCACAATATTGTATGAAGCATACGCAAGATAGTAATAAATCTCATTTCGTTTGCTCATTTAGTTTAGTAAGGAACTGTTACAAGGAGTAGGGATACTACAAATTTCCAAATCCTTGCCTACTCGGTCTTTGTGAACAATGATATTAAGTAGTTGAATCTCAAAATGCTCATCAAGTAGACTTTTTCTTTTTTCCAGATTTCTTTTTCTTTTTGTTTACACCTGAGCCCCTTTTGAACACAGCAAGAACCTCGATACTGCATTGGAGAATGAGTATGAATTAGCAGCTTACTAGCCATAACAACACAATGCAGTCGTGAAAGCATTCACTAAAAAAAAAATCAGAAAGCAATCACCAGAGCACTGAGCACATGTCAATTTAATCAAATGAACATGAAAATTGGAATTAAGGACACATCACAAAGAGGTCAAACTATAACATAATCAAAAAGCAAGAGAATATATCAATGCGGAAAGAGACCTCTGAGTTCCAGGGAAAAAGTTAAAGCCATGGGCTTTCTCCAAGTGCCATGACTTCCTGGAGAGCAGTGACAAACAGTCCTGTAGATATAAAGCCAGGTTTGTCAGTTATACAAGTGGAGTGAGAGCTGAGTAAAGCTCTGAATCAGAGATGGAAGCTCTATCCATCAACCAAGTGAATGCCCATGAATGAGAATATACCTCTTTGAAACTATCCCATCCACAACTAATATAGATGAGCTTATCAGGTAATGACCGACTTTCTTCTTGTTCTACTGGGACTGGGTTAGTACTCATCACTGAGTTTTCTCTTTCTCGTACAACCCACGGTCTTTTTTCATCGACAGCCTCTTTTCTGGAACAAATAAATAGTTGCATCAAGAGGAATTCGATTTCATAAATCATATCACTCGCTAAGAAAAAATTACATTTACTAACCCTCTTACACGACTCCAAATCACTTTAGCCCCTACGTGTTGAAAAATTACATTTACACCGAAATTTTTTATTAACAACAATTTTACAAATAGACCCAAAGAGTCAAAGATTCTCTATTTTTATTTGGTTTGAGCATTTTTTTCACCTTAATTTAGCTTTTTCTTTTGGTTTTATTATTCTTCTTTCTTTCTTCTCCCTTTCCCGTACTTTCTTATTCTCTAACTTTAGACCAACCACCGACATCCCAAAGAACACCAACCCAACTAAAATCCACTTCGTTGACTCGTCGAAAGTAGCTTCATCAGAGTCGATAACACACCTCGTTTCAAGATATAATAACTACGTTGGGCAGCTATTTCGGATAATCTTATAAGCTGTTAAAAGATCAACATTGTAAAATACAAAACGTTTGAGTTATGGTGTATTAAAATAAAATATTGTAAATAACAGCTAAGATCATTTGATTCATTTTATCATTATCATAAAGTTTGGCAATTAGTTTATCATTTTTATAACAAGAAAAATACAATTTCAGAGTTAGTCAACTATTTTGGGTGTCGCTGTAATTGTTTAAACATTGAGGATTAATATGTAATTGGAGAATCATGCAGGGTACTCTCTATGAAATTCAATCCGCTTGCTAATTTAGAGTGCAAAGTTACAGAATGCATGTCCAACCTTTTCGAAGAAATATCTTTGAGCTTCACAAATGACAATGACTGTAATACACTGATCAGAGATTGGTCTAGCCCTTTCCGTGGAGGATCAACTACCACAACATCCGATCCTATGAGCCAAGAAAGCGGTTCCTGAAATGTGAGTTCAAGTGTTATATTGGGAAATTTCATTTACATGCAAAAGTCTTGTTTAACCTGCTTCTGGAGTTATTGAAGAAACCGTTACATGTTCTAATATTTCATAGGAGAGTACATATTCAAGAATCACGATAATACTATTTATACAGGCTACAAATTGAACGGCAACTTACTTTTGAAGTGTCTGCTTGATGCCAGCTTATATTGCTGCTTAGTGCCGTTGGCAACCGAGAAGCTGTCTTTTCAAAAGAAACTTTTGATTCTTTATTAACCTCCACGCACTTAACTGATCTGTTCATACAGATATACAGATACAAAATTACGATAACAGTATGTGTAGTGTGTATACTAAAATTGAATTAAGAATTTATTTTCATTTCTCCACCTGCATTTCCTAGCGGCAGCCAACGATAAACCAATAACGCCACCACCAGCATAGAGATCAACTACTGATGAACCATAAGGGACATATTTATGTAATTTACGGAGTAGAGAATCAAACGCCTGCAATAAACGAATTCCAAAGGCCGGTTCATATTAATATACATTTCCTATGTTGTTTCCTACACATGAGCAAACCTATACATGGCATCTAATAAGATAATCAGACATAAATGATTTTGAGAAGACATAGTGGAAGCACATCCAAGAACAGATTGAATGTATCAGAAGCTTAGCTTTCGTACTCACCCGGGTATTTGCCTGCCCAAAGCTAGACGGGGCAAGAGAAACATCAATTCCTCCCACATGCTCCCAGAAATCTGTCTCGCCCAAAAGATGCCTCCATCTGTCCCCAAAAATAATCTGCAGTTCAAACCTTATTGTGAAAGGACAGCCAAAATAATGTTGACAGTTGATTTATATATTATCAACAGAGTTACGGACTTACGGAGTTACGGTCTTATAAGCAAAGATGTATGAACGTAAAATGTCAAAGATAATTGCAATAGCACGATCCATTTAAAGATTACATAGACTAATACCTTAATGAAGGGTTCCAATGTGGGTGAACACAATGGTTTCAACAAATGAGATAAGTATGACTTCATCAGATATTAGTAGTAAGGAGATCAATGACAAATTAATTGGATCGCTATAATAAATACTCTAAATACCCATTAAAATACATCAGCAAGAGGCAGATGATGACAGAACTGCTTTGAGCTTTCAACTCAAATCACAGATTTGTAGCTCATTGAGTGCACGATGTACATATGAGCATGTTCACACGAGATTCAAGTAAGACAAAATCTTACATTATCTGATGATATCTGAAAGTTAGCCCAAATGGAATGTATCAAGTGCATTCTTCTCTTTGGTCCCCCATTTATCCACATATACTGCAATGGTGAATTCAGTGAGCATTCGCATATATGGAGGTTCTTAGAGCCGAACAATTTCAGTAAAGAGTCATTATGACTTACATTGGCCAAAGCATTTAGTTTCTGGAAACTCGGTGAGCTCTCACTTCTAGAATTCCAAACCAGAGAAACCTGCACCTTACCTGAAAATTATCCAGAAAAAAAAATTAAGTACAAATTTAACCACTCTGTAACCAATAAATAAAAATAACAAACCATTTCTGTATCTTTCAGAAGCTGGAAGGGATGTGTTGTATGTTGTCACAGCCATCTGCACGTAAACATGGGTGAAGTGAACATGAGATTGTGACTTGCTTTCTATTTTCGAACTAGGCTCTTGGATTCTATGCAGGGTGGGATGTGAAATTTTACATTACATATTAGCATAACTACCACTGGCCACTTGGAAGAAATTGATATTTATGTTTCAATTTAGGTAACATACCTGCACATACCTTAGCTCACCCGTTCCCTGGTCCTCATCATAAGGATCTATGTTCAATTCAGCAATCCCTAAAAGAGCAGAAGATAAATAATACGCATAAGCAACACTAGCACAATTTGCAATACTCAATAACCACAATGGACATTACAATAGCACAAACGTTATCAACAACAAACCCTTTCTCAATAGCTCCACGGCGGCATTAATGCTAGGATGATGAACTGTGAGAAAGCAAACCTCGTGAATATAATGAAGATATCAAACTCACAAAAAAAAAAGAACAAATGAAGTAACCAGAATAGGACCTCTGCATTCAGGAATATCAACTACATTATGAGTCCCTTCTTCGTACAGACCAATCAATGGCTCCTTCGAAGAACCACGAACCACAAGCTTTGCTCGACACCTCCACCCCCACTAACAATTTTAGATAAGAAAGCAACAATCAAATAGCTGACCAGTAGTACATCTATGCTAAACAATTAGTAAAACATTAGGTGTGAGTGTGATTACCAGCCTACAAGTATCAAATGTGAAGTCCGAAACCCCAATTCTCTTAAAAAACTGAGTCGCCTCGTTAACAATCGGGGGCTGATGAAGGTTGTACTCGTGAGTACACCCCGAACAGCTGCAAAATTAAATTCCTCAACTCACACTCAATTAACATAAACATTAGTACACGGAATGAGGATTTGAGCTAGAGAGAGAAGCATACGATTCAAAATGAGGACAGTTAAGAGCGCATGAGGATGAGCTGAGGTCTGGCTTAGGTTCCTGAGGTGGAGAAATCGCTGGCGGAGAAAGAGCGCGAATAGCTGGTGCAGTAGATGCAGAGTGACAAGTGACTAGGGAAAAGGAAGGAGAAAATATGCGGTCGCGTGGTGTGACAGTGGACGGAAGTGAGAGGAAACTGAAGCTCGCGGCGGTAGCCGCCATGGGTTGAGCTGAGGTGGTGGTGAACCGGCGGCGGGAAGGTTGAAATGATTATCTTTTTTATATTTTTGTCTTTGAAGGTTTATCTGATCAGACGACTTCTTCCGGTCTATCGCATAACGATTATGTTCAGTTCGTTTTCGATTTTATTTTTAAGTGCAATTTCACGTATAAATATCTATCTCATACCTACTACAATATACTTTCATCTTATATATCATCTCGGTTCATTTGCGATTTCAGTTTTAAAGTCAATTGGTTTTAACCGTTTTGTCACTAGCCAGGCCCAGGTCCCCATAGCTTAGCAGGCTCGGAAAGATACTTCAACCACGTTGGGGCGTAAAGTCTCAGGAAATTTTCCGGAATTTCCTGAGACTTTAGGAAATTCCGGTTTCATGCCTAAAAATACAAAGTACTCGGCGACTTACGGTTCGACCAGAAACCGCGCGTTGCAACTTATGGTTCGACCGGTAACCGCGCTTTCCAACTTACTGTTTAACTAATATTACCGGCTATATCGGTAACCGGTCGATTTGTTTTTCTCTTTCTAGATTTCCGTTTAGGGTTCTTTCCTTGAATTTTGTTTTTCATTATGAGATTTCGGCTATTTTTTTTTTGAAGATTTTTGCAAAAGATTCTCTGTATTTCTTAGTAGCGATTTCGTGGTAGCGATTGATTATTGAGTTTTTTGAGTTTTTTGCA
>JAYMSL010002026.1:0-15286 GCA_036897195.1 Plantago coronopus
AAATTAATAAATTATTAATTTATCGATATAATAATATCTCGTTAAATTAATAAAATATCCCGGTCCCAACATTATTAATTTATAGAGGTTTTACTGTATAGAAATACAAAAAATTATCTACATTCACGAGTCACGATTTTCAAAATTAAATTCAAGTTTCATACATACAATTTCCGGATCTGCACAAACAACATGTATACTTCTCATGTTGTGGAAAATTTCCGGAACCCCACGAATCTTAAAGATGAATATGTTGGATGTAAAACAATTTTATAACGACGACCTCGATATGACGCTACTAAAATGATAAAATGTGAAGGTGTGAAGGAAGTAGCCAGGAGATCACCAACTAGGAAATAAATTTGGATCTTTCTCCTATATAGAAAAAACAATGATGAGCGATGACACAATTTTGCTCGAGTGCACGTGATTTGTAAACTTTGACAATTGTTGAATCGATCACATCCCATTTCGCTGCCTAGAAAATAAACAAGGCACACTTGCACAACTTGAAGGCTTCCACCATGCTTGAATCTTTCACTGCCTACCAGCTATCAGCTATGCATGTTAAAAAGACACCAAAAAACTAGCAAACAATGTGTGCCGGGACTTCTCAGGCGATGCTAGAGGCTACAGAGTTTTACCCTTTGATTTTACAGAACTAAAAACGCCAAGACGTTCAGTTATAATACATTCACGATTTTTAAACTTAACAAATTAAACTCAAGTTTCATTCATACGATTTCTGAATCCCCACAAATCGTTCACGATTTTTAAACCTAACAAATTAAACTCAAGTTTCATTCATACGATTTCTGAATCCCCACAAATCGATATGTATACTTCCCATGTAGTGGAAATTTTCGAATTCCCACAAATTTTAGAGTTAATATGATTGGTTTTAAAACAATCTTAGAATGACAATCTCAGTACAACACTACTATAATAATAAAATGGGAAGGTGCGGAGGAAGCACCTAGGAGACCACTAAGTAGGTAACAAATTTGGATCTTTCCACATAGAGAATACAATGACGAACGATGACACCATTATGCTGGAATGAACGTGATTTGTAAATTTTAACAATTGTAGAATCTCTTCACATTAGCATGTATTAAGAAATAGGAAATGGGGCCATACACTTGAGATAAGTGTGATTTTATAATGTTTAGAATTCGGTACATTACGATTTGCTACAAGTAATGAAGTAAATGAGTCAACAAACACGACTATATTGCATAAAACATAGTACGGATATAAGAGCTTGCCTTCCGTTTAGGGGAACAAAAAAAGTGCTTGTAGTTTCATTGTACATAAAAAAAAGTTACTTTTCTTTTTCCTTCTAAATTATCTATTCTTCTTTTCGAAGTGGCAAATCGAGAATCAATAATGATTCCTCAGTTCCTACATATATGACTAGAACACATACTTATTAATTAAAATTTTTTCTTTTTTTGTAAAGGCAAAATTTTATTGATAACTCATTGCCAAATAATACGGCAGCTAAACCAAAGATCAGCGTTAATATCTACAACTGTACAAATAGGGGTAAGACACCGGCAAACAGAAGATACTCAATGAAAGCAGACACCTAAACAGGCTTAATCAACAGATAACACAACCCACATTCGTAAAGATGAAGTATCGTACCAACTGAACCGTTCTCAAATGAGATATTACTACCTTAAAGATCCAAGAGGGTTGACCAATTAAACTGAAGTTGGTTCGTTGAAGGATGCACTTAGCAGAATACAAACTGAAGGCATGTAATATCACTGTCAGAAAAATACCCATTAGAGCACAGACAAATAAAAAAGAATAAAAGTTCTAGACTTTTGAAAAGTTCTTCTTCCTCCGTTTTGAAAGGGTTGGTTGGTTGGTTTATCACTCATCCAAACCGAAAGACCGCAAGAAGACTTTTCTCAACTCAAACTATAAACCAAAAGAAGCAAGTCCACCCCAAAGTCATCCCACCCCCTACCCCACTCTCACTACTTTGCATCACCATAAACTTCTTAACTATCATCATGATTATCATCACCATACATTATTATAATATCATTTGTAACCGTCAAGGAGAAGACTGATTCAGTTGATTAAAATAGAACACTAGTATCGGATTCTGTTAAAAAAAGGTTCACATCACCAGAAACGAGAACATGTGTAGTAGTATAATGTTGAGTCTGCAGTGCTATCTGCTGTTTAATTTTACTTACTGTATGTGTTATGTACGTTTTGAACTTGACTTACGTGATTTGCAATCTATACTACATCATGATTATCATCACCATACAATATTATATCATTTATCGTAACCGTCAAGAAGAAGAGTGATCCAGTTGATTAAAATAGAGCACTAGTATCTGGTTCTGTTAAAAAAAAAAGTTCACAACATCAGAAACAGGAACAGGTGTAGTAGTATAATGTTAAGCCTCCAGTGCTGTCTGCTGTTTAATTCGACTTATGTGCTATGTACGTTTTGAACTTGACTTACGTGATTTGCAATCTAACTAGACTAACATGAGCTCAGAAGTTTACTCTACTCGGTCCATGCTTAGAAGATAGTTCTGCAGGTTTCTATGTCATTAATTGTACACGTAAGTAAGAGTTACTCCGTTGATTAAAATAGAGAGGTAAAATCATCCTCTGTAAAAATTTGAACTTTATCAAAAACGAGAACTTTTGTTGTATGATTTTGGGTCTGCGGTGCTATATACTGTTTAACTTCATTTACAAGTTATGTAGAGTACTGTCTAACTTGATTTGTGTAATTTGCAGTCTCTAGTGCGTCAGTTCAAAATTTTACTCTAGTCGGTCACAAACTCAGAAGGTAGCGACCACATGTTCCGATGTCATTGTATAGCAGCAGGTTAGGCGTATATTTTCTTGGGCCTAACTTGTTAAGTTTGTGCACCTAGCCGCCACTTTAAAGAACCAGCCAAGAACCTTCACCTGCATAGCTAGGAAGCCTCCCAGCACAAACAACCAAAATCCCACAACAAATCACTCTCAACACTCAGAACTTCTACTAGGTTATATAACTGATTTACAACACTAAACCAATGTAAAACAAACTCACTTCACCATCATCAACAGACATGGCTGATCATATTCATAACTATACCAACACTACCAACATGGCCCAGAACTCGTCCGCCAGCACGTATAGCAGTACTGAGATGAGCTTTGAAGTGGCCGATTACTTCGAGTTCAGTGACTGGAACGAGGATGGGCCGGGGTTTACTTCTCTTACGGGAGGTTATAACAACAACGATTTGCAGAATCAGGGCTATGGGAGTGGTGAAATGAGTGTTGACTCAGCTGGTATAGGGGGCAGCGGTGGTGGTGGCTACCGTGAACGCTCTACAGCAAATAGTAAGCAAGCTAACAATTTAGCATAAGTAACATTTTTTCGCAAATTGAAACGGAAAACTCGTTCCAATTTCGGAACGAGAAAAGGTTTTCGAATTTGGAAACAGTAAGGGTTAACTGAAAACATGAGGAAGTTTTTTAGAAAAAAACAGGAGCTAGACTACATTCTGTAAGAAAAATTAGATGAAATGCATACTAATCGGTTAAATCGTCTTTGCATTTGTGTTATCAGGAAACAGTGGCAGGGAGAAGAAAGAAGCCAGGGAGAAGGTTGCTTTTAAGACCAAATCAGAGGTTGAGATACTGGATGATGGCTTCAAGTGGAGAAAGTATGGCAAGAAGATGGTGAAGAATAGCCCAAATCCCAGGTATATACACTCATTTAGTTCTCTTTTCAAAAGAACAGAAATTTTCAGATTATTCTGAATTAATGAAATGAAACAGAACCAGATAAAAGTAGTTTTTAAGTTAATCTAATGGGTGTTTGTTAGAAAGAAACATTATTAAACAAGAAGCAGGAAGAAAGAATCAGCAAGAAAGGTGATTCTTTAAGCAGACTGTAGCAAATTGTCTCAGGTTGTTAGAAGCTATAATCTGTCTTAACATATAAACTTTTCAAATATTCTCCTTTAGAAAAGTTATACTGTTATACTAATCAGTATGCAAACAGGCACCAAATCTAACCTCATTCAGTTACTGATAGTCTTATCATGTGATCAACAGGAACTACTACAAGTGCTCAGTTGAAGGGTGTCCAGTGAAAAAGAGAGTTGAAAGGGACAACGAGGATGCACGCTATGTCTTGACAACCTACGAGGGTATCCACAACCACCAGGGCCCTATGCACTAATGTCAATCGTTGTAGTTTCCTAAATAGTTCTCATCCATGAACTGGACGACTAATGCAGGAAGTCGAATCACCACCAGGATTCTTGTAGATGATGTTACAGGGAGGTTCCTGTCGTTATGGTTATGAGGTACTAGTAGGCTGTTAGATTGAACAAGCATGAGAGCAAATATTGTACGGACTGTGAAGTACATACCAGCTCCAGGCTTATCAATCATGTTTCTCGTTTTCTAGGAACTGAACTAGGGACAGTAAGTTTTTTAGATTTGGGATGTATCTGGATTTTTTAACATCCAAATCGTTATAAACACGCATCTTACTGTCTCCAAGAAAGCAAGTTTTTATATTAGACCAGCTTAGCTACATAGTAGTAGTATATCATATTATGCCTAGAGTGTATCTAGTATCTACAAGCAATGTTATCGTACAACTTCAAAGAACATGTCTGAAATTGGACAAAATCAACAAGAATCAATTGCAGTGCGAAATGTTAAATTACCTTTCGAAATTCCATCGCTATGAATGCCCGTTCATCTGCACACTGCTAGATATCGAAAGATTACTGAAGAATCAAATAGTAAAATGGACAAAGCTCATGTTCGGTGGTAGCTTCGACCAAAGCTTTTCCTTCCAATCGTTACCTCCTTTTATTTTATTTTTAGGAAGAAGTTCCAATGATCACCTTGAAGTCTGAAAACAAGAACAGAAACTGGGACGAATCTAGATTTTCAATGCAAAGCAAATCGATTACTGGCAATATCACGGCTAATGAATGCAGTCTGAATATAAGCAATTGAATTTCTAAACTAAAGCTTGATGCACTAGAGTACCAGAAAACGGAATCCAGAAATCATTATCAGAGCAAAAGTTTCTGTCCAGAAATCATTAACAGAGATGCAAAATCTCCACACTTTACAATAGGATAGTACTGCGATGATACATCCATCCAGTCAATTTTTCTGCACTTTTTAGTTCTGATACTTTTGGAGTTAACTCTACAATTAGTTTTTTGTTTTTTTTAAAAAAAATCCGGGTCAACCTGAAGATTCATTCGAAAAAATGATATCAGGATGCCTTACATGAACAATAAGGGAATCTGGTTCATTCCAAGTAGCTGCTTCACCTGGGGCATGAGATGATATGCTCCACATTACATCTTCTGCCAATGACTTGCTCTGTATTCTGGCAGATGATTCTGCATCTGAATTTGAACTTGAAACAGGATGCTTGTTGGTCTTAGCCATGCCACTCAAAAGCAACCATTCGGATCCAGATTGCAGGTGGCTGCTACTGCCCCCAAAATGTTGCTTGCCGGACAAAACATTCAGACCAGCAAGAGCTCCCCCCATCACCTTAAACTTAGGAAACTTTGACACTGTACTCTGTCTTTGCTCAAAACCAATCCCTTCTTGAGGTAATTGATCATGAAGATTATCCATGCCTATCTCATAAAAGTTACCTGATGTGCTCTGTTGTTCAGCGCAGATGGGTGAATAGATCCTCTCCACTTGAATCAGAGCAACCATTGAGGAACCAATACTTTCAAAATCATGTAAGGGATCTCTAAGCTGTACTTTTAGAGCCATCATAAAGTTGCTATTGAGAATACCACATCGTCTGGTCAACGATTTGATTGTCTCGTCTTCTTTCATCTGTCGGAATCTGTTCATGTCTATGTTCTTGGCGCAATGTGCTGACAGAACTGCCAACATGTGTTCATCTACTTCGTCTTGGGCATCAAA
Organism: Plantago coronopus; assembly: GCA_036897195.1. NCBI lineage: Eukaryota > Viridiplantae > Streptophyta > Magnoliopsida > Lamiales > Plantaginaceae > Plantago > Plantago coronopus. The sequence continues at coordinate 5,962 of JAYMSL010002026.1, forward strand.
ATCTCCAGAATCCAGCCTAATCCATTCCTCTAATGGAAGAAGATATGTAACTAATTCATCAACATCTTGGACTAGTCCTGGAGCTCCAATGCTTGATGCTGCTTCTTGATCCGGCATGCCTGACTGAATCTTTAGCCCTTCCATTAAAAGTCCTTCAACATATGTTATTGCTGTAGGAACGAGATTTTCAAAAGACACATACTCGGATCCTGTATCCTCGGATGTAGGGCACGAATAGAGGACATGAAAAGCCCGTCTACAAAATAACAAGGATAAAATATACAATCAATTAGTACCCAATTGTCAGGATCAAAATATAATGCGAAATATGCATCTACTATTGATTGATGCATTGACAGACCTCTCAGAAGTATCTACCCAACATATAGCTTCTGACTCCACTTCTTGCATTGTCTTTCCAGTGACATCTTCCAACGGCAGAAAATCTTCCAACTGTGCAGACATACTATCAACTCCTCCAGCCGCCCAACACTGTAGTACTTCCATGGCAGTAGATCCCATAAATGCCGGTAACACAAGCGGGGTAGAGACTTGCACGATCAACCTAGCACCATGTGTTGCATTTACGAAGAGCAAAGGATTCATTGACCGCAAGAAACCACCACCCTTTGTCTGAATTATTGGTCCAAGGCCTTCCCCAAGAGAAGGTAATTCTAGAGGTTCTTCCGGAGGAGGATAAACTGGACTTCCAAATCCACCAGAGCTGACAAGAGGATAATAAGGATTTTCATTTAAACCCCATTCATGCATTAAAGACTGGGTTTCCAAGCTTTCAAGCATTCTAGCATTTCTTTTTCTCCTCATCGATGGGGTTAAATAACCTTGATTGGTTTGACCAGCGTGAACAGCTAATGACAGATCAAAATCATTGGAAGGTTCTAATTCTTCCCTGTCACTGGTACTGGAACAGAATGATTCTTTCTGCTCTGCCGCTAAATCAGTATCAGATAAATGGCTTTCCCATCTTACGTTTTCATGTCCAAATGGTGTTATAAGGCGACTATCATAAACTTGTCTAGCTGGACTATGTCCAATGCTCAGCATGTCGAGAAAGTCATTTTCTATCGACTCTGCAATATCCTCCAAGTTCTGTGATTTTAACAACCCACTGTTATGGTAATTAGACTCTGTGATTCCTTCTTGATCTTGATCATGACACTTGGTTACATCTGGCGATGTATCCAACTCAGATATTAAATCATTACGGAATACTGAGTTATGGTCGTCAACGGTTGCTTCATTATCAAATCTACTATTAACTTTGACATCAGAGTCACCTACTGCACTTTCATCCTCGTTGTGCTTGATTTTATTGGGTTCTGGTAGCTGCTCAAAATTCTCATCAAAAGTGGTGTACTCCTCCTCAAACATATCGGCAACATCAATTATTTCAATTAGAGAACTGTTGAACCTTTGACTGCCATGCCTATCTATCCTAACCTGATCCTTGTTGAATTCTACACCCTGATCAACAATCGAAAATTCAATATCACTCCACTCAGTCTCAGTGTTTGCACCATCCACTTCATGTGAGGAGCCAGCATTCATTTTTCTGGACTTCATGGATTCACGGAAAATATCACCTTCTACATCACTGCACATCTTTCCTTCATCAAGTTTCTGATACAGCGTAGCAATCATTGGGTCAAGCATTGGTTGCTGATTAAGAAAATATCTGCCTTCACCCTTTCCTTCTACAGATTGGGACAGATACCGCGACTTTTGTTTCGAAGTTTCTGAGGAAGTAGAAAGTTTGCTTAACTGACTTCCTTTACCAAAATCAGCAAAACAATCTTCACCCATTAATTTGCATACCCTCACGACATCAGGAACTTTGATAAAATAACCTGGATCAAATGAATTACCATCCAATATGGAAAAACCAAAACTAACATTAAGCACAGCACCCTTGGCCCTCCCAGTGAGCTTAAAGCTTGTAGTCCATTTCCCTAGGCTTCGGTGCTCACCCTCTAGTTCCTCCAGAGTAAGTGGCAGCAGCTTTGTCAAATCAATCCAGTGCTGTCCAATGTCTAGCATCGGTGCCTCAACAACAGACGTCTGAAGTGAGAAGAGTTTGGGTTCATACTTGGCTGCACCACGGGGCCCAGTTTTACTAGCATAAAGTGTGCATCTGTGCATGAGGGTCTCTTCAATCTCGGATGTTCCCTGAGTAACAGGGGCTGGATTAGTCCTCAACATATCACCCTTCCTCTTCCAAGCAACACATAGCTTCAGGTTGTTGAAATTGGAATGCAATCCTTCAACCGAATGAACATGCAGGAAGAAACAACAGTTGAATCTCTGGTGACGGATGTGGGTCAGAGCTCTTAACGGCCTCCAGTTCCAAATTGATGACTTTCTGTCCTTACGCGGCGCATCTCGTATAACAATTCTAGATTCAGATCCTGAAATGCCAGATGTAGAAGCCATGCTGAGACGGCGATCATGAGATGCATCAAATGCTTTAGGTGCGTTATTATGCAAATAAAGAGCTTTCCCGATTTCTTCAATATCACGCAATAAAAGCCCAGTGCTAGAATCTTCATCATCAACCATCATCGATCTAATCTTGCTGGTCAAATGACTCTTAACTCTCTAATCAAAAGTCCAAAACCTTTGAGAATGTAATACAAGCTCCCATCAGATATCTCAACCATTTCATACAATTAATAAGGCACTACTAATAAACTAAGACAGAATGCTTAAAACACTAACAGGTCAAGAAAACTAGAGAAAAAAAAGGGAAGGTTATAGCAACTTGGCAAGGGAGTCCATATATCATTATCAGCTACTATAAAACACAAGTATACATTCTCAGTATTATTTAACTTCTTCAGTCATCAAGGTTTAAATTTACACAAAGTAAAAGCTAAACTGATTTCAGTAATTCATGTAAGCATAAGAATATCCCAAGAATGTTTTCATTTTGCTAGAAATATACAGGCATCCAAAACATAAATTAATCACTACTGCTTAAAATTAATTTTTCACCTGACGCCCTTCTCATCTAAGAACAACATACCAATCCAATCATAAAATAATCACAGCACAGGTACATTCACAAACATGATTTGCAAAGAAAGGGCGAAACTCAATCAATCCAGCAATTGGTTGTTCAAGTCCAGAATCACAGACTAGTCAATTGACTACGAAACCAGCATATACAATTGACGGTAACAGTGAGTATAGATTATAGAACTCCAACATATGCATTCTTCACAAGTATAACACTTCGCTGATAAAGAAAAAAAAAACGCGAGCTATGATAGAACTTACAAGTGGTAGCTGAATTGAGTGATGGGTATTGAAGTATTGATCTTCACGGAGTGATGGGTAGATGGGGTTTGTGTATGTTTTACAGTTGTTGAGTTCTTGGCTGAAAAGGAAAGAAATTAATGGGAGCTGATTTTGTATAGCAATGCAATACTATGTATTTTGCTGGAAATTGGAGTTTTCCATTAAAGCTAACATATTGTGATGAGTATTGTCAAAAGAGGCCTTTCTTTTTTCTTGTTTATAACTCTACTCGAAATTGATTCGAAAATGAGTGTTTAGTTTTTGTCTCTTGTGTCTTTAGGCTCTTTAGCGGTAGGGTCACTTACCCCCTGGTTCTTTTTCTTTCACTTTTTCTTTGTTAAGTTTCCCTTCTCATCTTTTCTAATATGTTGGAAATCTAATCTGTAGTTTGAGTGTTAGAGAAGCAAATAATTGGTTCCAAACAAAAAAAACAGATGGACGCAGGTTGAAATGACCTAGAGATACATTAGCACTCATGTAAAAGACTGCGCAAATCATGCACGTCAAGTTAAATCGTAGGAATTTCAGCAAACTTACTTGATATAAATCATAGACAATCGGTCCTCGCAAGACAATTTTAAAATAATATGTTAGAAATCTCATTTGTATTTTGTAGTTTTTTTTTTTTTTTTTGGTAATGAAAGAAATTAAATAACTAGAAAGTCATTACATCGAGTCTCTACGAATAATAGAAATAAAACTGTCAGGAAGATATTCCCAGGAAATCAAAGGGTCAGGTTCTGGAGGAACCCGACGAGCTATGTAGTCGGCAGCTTCATTAGTTGTGCGTTTGATCCAACGAATTTCAGCAGACCAAGGTTGCCGGAGGAGTTCCCTGCAACGGTCGACACGAGCTTTGAAAGAGCTCGGAAGTGATTCTAACCCATTTATCATCTGGTATGCCAAAAACGAATCCGTTTCCACAACCAAACATGGGATTCTTCGACGAAGTGATTCTTCTAATCCAAATTGAACAGCCTGTAATTCAGCATCGCAAATTGAAGTGAACTCTATGAGTTTCACGAATCCCCAGCTCCAGGAACCATCCATATCCCGTGCGAGGCCTCCAATTGCAAACCTGTTAGCTCCAACGTTCCAGCTTGCATCAACATTTACCTTGGTTGTGTTCGGCTGTGGTTTGCACCAGCGTTGCAGGGGCACGGACCGCGGGCTTGCTGTGCCTGCTTGCTGCAAGTCCAGGCTTACTTGCTTGATTTCCAACCATTGTTGAAGTCATGTTCTTCTTGTTTGTCGGAAGTAAAACTCAGTCTTCCATAAACACCAAATCGTGGCCATGAATATCCAGCGGGCTTGTGGAGAGATTCCCCGAATGGAAATACTCTCTGTCTCCATTAATTGCAGGCGGAGCCATTGAGTATCTGTGAGATGCTGCAACTTGCGCAGCAGTTCCGAACAGAGCAGCTTTTTCCAAACCACCTTTGCTCGATTACAGTGTCGAAGTATGTGCATTGTTGTTTCAGGTGCTTGTTGGCATTGTGAGCACAAGTCCGATTCAATAATATGTCGCTTTTTCCGAAGATCATTTGTAGCTAGGCAAACAATTAGTTCCAGACAAAAAAAAATCTACAAAGAAGTCATGATGACCTCGAGAGACTACCATCGCTAGCTTGCTATTCAAGTCAAGTTAAATTTCAACAAACTTAAAATAGAAATATGATCCTCGTAAGATAATTTAAAGCGCAAAAAGAACGAACTGTTTAGTATGCTTTTAACTAAACTAATTTATCATTTTCGCTAAAATGTGTGAATAGTGACGGTTAGATAAATGAGTTGAAAAATCGTGTTTGATTTGGTTTAAGAATCTATACGTTATTTTAGACAATAAAAATAGGTGTGTGAGAAATTAGGGTATATGTAGAAATTGGAGTGGTGTTATTCACAAGTAATGAAGTAAAAAGAGAAAATAAGAGAATGACATTTAATTTCTTAAACGCCAAACATAAAAACCACCAAATGTGTAATGTTTGAATTTGATTTACCCGTTAAATAATGCATACCACCATCCGGAACACAGTACTTCGCAATTTAAAAAAGCAACAAGAACACACTACTTTCTTATCTAGCACAATTTAACACCACCATCCGGAACACAGTACTTCGCAATCTAAAAAGCAACAAGAAGACACGACTTTCTTACCTGTCAAATCGCAACAAGAACACACTACTTTCTTACCTGTCAAATCGCAACAAGTTCAAGTAACTTCTCTGAACTGAAAATGATAATGCAGCATTATATATTTATACTGCTAAAAGAGTAGTGCACAACTATTCTGTGATCAACATCCGTAGGTGTAAATAAGCAGAAGCATTTTACAGAAAAATGAGATAGAATCCTACTCCTGAACTACATAATATGATATGGCTGTTTGTCTTCATCAAGTATTTGAATAATGAATAATACACTATGACCATCTCTAATCAACTATTACACTCATAAATGATCTCTAATACTGCAATTTCCTCCAGAACAGGACATAACTGACTTTGTTTCCTGCTTGAACAATCAAGCCCTTTGATTCGAAGCACATGGATACCTTTACTATCTTCTTTTGTGATTGAGGAACTAGTGTATCCCTGGGAATGGGAGTCACCAAGTTGCTTCACATATGCAGCCTGTAAATATATGAAACGCGATTATAAACATTCTACAAAAAAAACTCCCAGCAGAAAAGCAGATAATCCTAAAGTAACCGTTGTATGCTATACATGTTCCGACACTAGGGTAACCCAATCTTATCAGTTTGACAGTGTTAATCTATGTCGGCCTATCATATGGTTGGACATTTTACAATGTTCATTGTCTTAGCACACGCTTATAGCTTCTCCAAAATTTAGTGGTTCTATTGTGCGCACGGAATTAGATAGCAGTACACAATAACACCACCAATATTGGATAAGTAATCTATATACAGGAAGAAACTTGCAAGTTATAAACCATGATTGCACGGATGTTAGTCATTAAATATGAGTTTTCTAGCAGCTTTATGGTTAGTAAACATTTGTGTTAATCAGATCTTTTAAGGGATAGAGGTTTTGCTGCGAAATGTTGAATCAGTAACAATTACTTACAGATAAATATTCAGTGTACGTCTTCCTCTGATAGACACTCTTTACCTATGCCACTGGTGCTTCAAGATTTCTCCAAGTATCACCTATATCAAAACAAAGACAAAAGAAGGTTAAAGCAATTTTTCATTTTTCTTAGCGTTCAACTGAACAGCGTGAGTTTAAGATTCCAAAAGCAAGATACCCTCGTTTATTGGCCTCTGATTAGCCTCTTTCTTCTCCTCTTCGGGCCTTGGTCTTCCAGTACTTCTTGATTCCGGTTTCCAGCATGCCTTGAGAAGTGATTCACCCAACAACTGAGCAATATCTGTAGCCATGGACTGTGCTCTCTCAATATAGGGAAATCTATCTTCGTCAAAGTGATTGCCTAACCACAAATACATCGAGACTACTTGGTGCTTTGTCTCAAGATCCAGAAGCTCCGCATCATTTCTGGCCCGAAATTTCGGTACACCCATGGCAATATTAACAGGGAGTGCCTGGGCATATGCAGAAGCAAACCTCACCAGATGGTACATCGCTTTTGGATCCCTGATATTAACCGGAGCAAAGCAAAAGTTGAAACGGTCTTCTAATGATAAGCCCTTAACCCTCTCCATCATATTAGCTATTCTCTTTATATGCAAATGCTGGCAGAGAAAATACCAACCATCCAACTTGCAGTTCGCACTAAATCTATCGAGAAGTTCGGTGAACTTCAAGTCTGGAAGTTGCGCTGCAAATAGTTGAACTTGCTCAAAACATGGAAAGAGCCCCACTCTCTTAACTTCATCAAAAGGCATCTTTAAGCAATCAATCAAGTAATCTAAATCTTCAGGATTCAAAGTGGTGGTGAGTCCATCGGGATAGCGACTTCCTCTGCGGCCAGCTCTCCCAGCAATCTGTTTCACCTGTGATGCAGGTACAGGAACCATCTTATCACCATTGTACTTGCAAAGATTGTAAAACACCATCCTTCGTATATTTAAATTCAAACCCATTCCCACAGCATCACTTGCTACCAATATGTCATATTCATTATCTTGACTATTGAAAAGAGCCGCTTGGTCTCTCCTAGTCTCAGGTGGTAAGCCGCCATAGATAACACAACATCGATGTTTGGTGAACTTCTGAATAACCAATTTAATCTCAAATATCTCTCTTCTTGAGAAGGCAACAATACAATCTCCAGACCTCACATTTTTCAGGTCTCCCAAGAGCGTTTTAGCCTCAACCACAAGAGACTTGAATCTTTCATAATGCTGTTCAATTAGTTCATCCCCGGTATCTGAACAAATTTTCCTAATTACATCCAAAACACTTGGATCCCCACACAAATGTATCTCATCAGCTTGCAAACCAAGCAATGCTCTAGTCCATGCATAACCTCTGGCAGGATCAGCCATCATCTGAATCTCATCGATAACAGCTACATCATACTCTTCCTCGGTCGATACCATCTCAACAGTACACGCATAATGATTAGAGAAAGGAAACACCTTCTTCTCCTGTCCAGTAATTAGACTACAATAAGTCCCCAAAGCATTAACCTTATCAAAAACCTCCATTGCTAACAACCTAAGTGGACTAGCATAGACACCTCTCTTGGCTTCCATAAACCTCTGCAAAGCATTATACGTCTTTCCACTATTAGTAGGACCACAGTGATAAATTATCTTCCTCTTCATAGCCCTGGCATAGGGGTACCAAGTATGGGGCTTCGTCATGTCAGCTGACTCCACCATTTCCCTAAAACTTCTAATTTCGTTAGGGTACGCATCAATACAGAACTCCACAAAAACAGGGAACAAAAACATATCAGCTCTAACACCAGGCCCAAGGGACACCAAATGCTCAACTAAGTCGGGGGCGCTGTTACATTTATCCAAGAAAAATCTGCTGAACTCCTTAGCAGCTATGGGAAAAAATGAGGCACCAATATACAATGAAAGAGCCTGGTTTGCAGCCCAAGCAGAGCTGGCAAAACTCGTGAATATCTCGTCCAGAGCTTCCGAATCACTCGGGGATCGATTTCCACTCTGAACATCAGCCCTCTTAAGCTGTTTATATATTTGAATATCTGCACTTACTTCTACTTCACTATCTGTTTTGTTACTAAACTGAACTGCTTCTGAGAGGGTGCAAAACGACGAATTATGGCCGAAAAGAACCGGAAAATGGCCATATTGCATTAACTGAGGGAAACGAAAAATGGATTCTTTGGAATTTGGCAAGGAGGGCAAATTAGAGAAGGCGCGAGTGGAAGTATAAGTGGAAGGGGTTTTCTTGCGGCAGGAATATAGATAAAGAAGGCGTCTGCCGCCTCTAACCATGTTTAAAGGAATGAAAGAATTATAATACCATTACAACACAAAGAGAGGCGAGGGTAGATTCAACTGAATGTCTTACCGGAGAAGGGGGCGAGGTGGTGCCGCAAATAGAGATGGAGGGACGTGGTGGCGTTATTGGAGAGGGACGGAACTGGTGCGTGGTGGCGTGATTGGAGAGGGAGGGAGGGAGGTGTTGCGCTGGTGATTGGAGGAGCTCTTGGGCCGTTCTTGGCGCTGAAGGGGGAGGTGGAGGCGCTGAGTGAGGTATTAGATTTGGGAAAATTGCAAAACGGATCCCCTAACTCAAAGTCCTCCGCGAAAATGGTCCCAAGTCATTAAGCTTTTGCCAAATACGGTCCCTAGTAATTCTTTTCACTGCCATTTTGGTCCCTCCAGCTGAGTTGGATAAATTCTTTTCAAAAAAGAGTTGGTCTTGGTGTAGACCACTCTATGGAAAGACCACAAAAAGACCACTTTTAAATCCTTACCCCATCATTAGTAAAACCTTACATCTTATAAAAACTTAAAGAATTCATATTAAAACTTTAACAAATTACAAATTCTTAAGAAATTTGTTAAAACTAATACAAATATTTGCTAATGAAAATGAA
>JAYMSL010002027.1:0-15275 GCA_036897195.1 Plantago coronopus
GCAGGTATTAATTCGGCAAAAGTCAAAACCGGGGGGTTCTCTGTAATTGATATGTTTCTGCTGTCCATGCTCTGTAATAGTTTATCTAACGGGGATTAGATTGAGAACGATGTCAGCTGCAGGGGGTGTCAAAGAAATAATCCCTTTCTTTTATATTCTCATAGTATTTGATTATAAAACACAATGACATTAAAAAGATGCGTAGTTCTTAAATGATAGAAGTTCGGTTTCTGTTACATTACATTATTCAAAATCGAAGAGACACAATAAGTTTTTTAAAGATATTTTTTTTTTTGCACAATTGATCTTTAGTTACTTATTTACTATGGACTGTTTACAATAAAATTAGGTAATGAGTTTTTTTTCTTTTCTGTCGGGGCGTTAAAATTCAGTTTTGTGTTGGATACATAACATACACCAGTTTATACTGTACTTCATCAAGAAATTCAATTCTTCAAACAAGATCAAATTACCTTAAATCCAATCAAATTATCACACGATTAACTTCTTTCTTGAGCACACTATTCAAATTTTCATATCAAATCAACATTTCTTGAACTTAATCAGGGCCGACTTTGGGCCTGTGCGGACAGCCCACCCGCAAAATTTCAGGGGCCCCGTCCCAAGCCCAAGAAGTTTAACACCTTTTTCAACCATGTATATCTACCATCTTGTGTAGAAAATGTAGCAAAGACTCCCTCTAGTGCAATCGAAAATGAATATTTTCCATGTTTTCCTTCTCCAGGTCCCGTGTTCAATTTTTTAGTTAGTCTTAAATTTTCAATCCACATTCCATAGTTTATTCAAGAAAAATAGCTGGATAGTCAATAATTCCCAAATTGAGCCCACAAAGTTTTCAAAATTTCAAATCCCCAAGGCGGTCCAAACCGAAAAGCTAACACCCGCTCCTAATCTAACAGTCTCTCACTTTTCCCCATTCATTCATCTCACCAAAAATCAGAGAGCTAAAAAAGCTGACAAGAAATCTCCATTTCCCCTCAAATGGAAAGGGAAAACGAATCCAAAACCAATCCTACTACTCAGTTTAAAGGAACTCCAATCCATGGCGGAACATTCATTCAGTACAACGTTCTCGGCAACCTCTTCGAAGTCCCTTCCAAGTACATTCCTCCCATCACTCCCGTTGGCCGCGGAGCTTACGGCCTTGTCTGGTACATCTCTCTCCATTTCTGATTCAGTGTAACTGCTAATACGCATTTCTGATGTCGTAGACTGATGAGTGATGAATTAATTGCGTTTTACTAGCTGTGCTACAAATTCTGAGACGAAAGAAGAGGTGGCAATCAAGAGAATTGCGAATGCGTTCGATAATAGGATTGATGCTAAGAGGACGTTGCGTGAAATTAAGCTTCTCACTCATATGGATCATGAAAATGTGGGTAGATAAGTGCTTTTAGAATCTAGAATGATTTGATTTCATAGACTGCTTGATGTGTGTAGTCATCTTACTGAATTGGTTTTGTGTTTAGGTTATTAAAATTAAGGATGTTATAAGGCCGCCAAATATGGAGGAGTTTAATGATGTGTACATCGCATATGAGTTAATGGAAACAGATTTGCACCAGATAATATGTTCGACGCAGGAACTCACGGATGACCATTGTCAAGTAAGTTTGTGGAGACAACCAGCTGAGTTTATTTGCTTGCTTGTTAGAATGTAGTTACTGGAGGAATTATTTGATTAGTTTGCTGTTGCTTGTGTGATAGTAGATGGCTTTGTGTGAGACTGAGTGCAAAGTATAGTAGAAATGTGAAATATTCTATCCTTTTCATTTTAGCTTCGTGCTTTGTTTCGGTTGATAGATGAAATTTGCCAATTTGGTACTTGAATGGTTTACTCTCACACTTTAGGTACCCTCTCTAAATATTGATCACTTTCTTCAGTGATCTAATTAATAATCACTCATGTACATGGCATTTCTTTTCTTTTATCCTATTTTAATCTCTTTTCCAATACAAGAAGGATAAGCTAGTAGTAGGAGGCTTTGAGGTTTAAGAGAGACTATTGTGTCTGACATAAGTGGTTGATTGAATTTCCAAAGCTCTCACATGTATAAATATCAGACGTGTCTATACGCATGTACTTGTTTGCTAAGAATATAACTAAGTAGGAAGTTCCTACTTGGAGTAGTTAAAGGTAATCTATCTTGTTTTGCACTGGGAAATGAGATAATAAAATGTTCATATAAGGCTGGTGATAGCATGGGCCAGTTTCATTCACTGTGTCTCATTTTTTATTCTCAAGATATGTGTTATTCATAGAGGCAGGCCAAGAAATGTGATCAACTATGTCACCTTTTTATGATGCAGTATGTATTTTCCCTAGATATGCAGCAATGCGGAAATTTTCATTACCCGTGGGAAGCACATTTTTATTATAACATATTAGTGCTGTTCAGTTTTACTAAATGAATTTAATTGGTATAACTTTAATCAGCAATGTCTAATATGATAAATACATTTTCAAGTGAAACAACATATTGAGTTCAATGTTACTTGTACGAAGCACATCTTCGTGATGGTATATTGTTTATCCCATTGGTTAAATTAATGAGTACATGTTGTCCATAAACAACATGAAATTTGAAGTTTTCTTGGTCCCTTTAATTTCGAATAGGCAATCATCAGATGTTTACATATACTCTTTCATTTTCGTGCATAAAATAGTGACATGGATAAACAAGCTGAAGAGCTGCCTGACATGAACAATGTCCTCATCAAGCTCTATTTCCTATTTTTCTTTTACTTAACGAGCTATTGCATGTCTGATATTTCATTATCAGTTTATCACATATCATGTCTAGTTCAAGAGTTTTGTTGGTAACTTCCTGTCTTTTTTCTATGATTTGGCAGTATTTTCTTTATCAGCTTCTGAGGGGACTTAAATATGTCCACTCTGCTGAAGTTCTGCATAGAGATCTAAAACCCAGTAATTTGCTTCTGAATGCAAACTGTGACCTGAAGATTTGTGACTTTGGACTTGCAAGAACAACTGCAGAGACAGATATCATGACTGAGTATGTTGTAACCCGATGGTATCGAGCTCCTGAATTGTTACTTAACTGCTCAGAGTATACTTCAGCTATCGATATGTGGTCAGTCGGTTGTATATTGATGGAGATTCTCAAAAGAGAGCCACTTTTCCCGGGTAAAGACTATGTTCAGCAACTTGAACTAATAACTGAGGTATTCCTTATTCCTCCTTTCTTTGCTTGTCTCACCTTGTTTGATTGAATTACTGTTAACAATCTAATCCTCAAAGCTAGTATATGTAGTATTTGTTTTCAAATTTGTAAGCAGTAAAGATGGTTTACTGAACAGTTGAATAACGATCGGGCGTGCAGTTATTAGGCTCTCCTGAAGATTCTGATCTTGGATTCTTAAGGAATGACAATGCTCGGAATTATGTCAAGCAGCTTCAATATATGCCCAAACAACCGTTTCCGGAAAAGTTTCCAGATGTATCCCCTGTTGCATTGGATCTTGCAGAAAGAATGCTTGTTTTTGATCCAGCTAAGCGCATTACTGGTATGCATTCTGATATTTCTGATATAGTAATTCAAAATGTTTCAATGTTTTGTTTGCATATTGCTGATTATTGGTCTCTGATGGGATGTAGTTGAGGAAGCACTGAATCATCCATTTTTGATAAGTCTTCATGAGATCAACGAGGAGCCTACTTGTCCATCTCCCTTTTCATTTGATTTTGAACAAACCTCTTTAAGCGAAGACGACATAAAGGAGCTAATAAGGAGGGAATCTCTTACTTATAATCCAGAGTAGATTGCTATATCTCGTCCTTGTCATGCTGTTTTCGTGTCTGTTGAGACAGGGAACGTATATAGGCAATAGGTTTGCCGTGTGTGTTATTTGTATATGTTAGATCCTCTTTGCTGCGGATGGCTTGGAGAGGACTACTTCCGTGTTTCCCAAACCAACTAGGTCTGGGAGACACCATATTTGAAACAGTATGGAAAAACTGCGTGCGGAGCCTTTTCGTAAACCTGTTTACAAGGAGTAACAGTGTAATGCTGTTGCAGTCCAATTTTGTAATGGATAAGAATCGTAATAGCAGAAGATATATGTATTACTACAGTTCATTGATACATCCAGCTTCTATCTTGTGAAGTAAATTTCATAATGTAATTTTTCATTGATGGATTGGTTATGATGTTATTCTCAGAAATTCCAAATGAATATTACATCATATACATTCATGTAGTTACAGTTATGGTCCCTTACTACAAATTACGATCATGTATGTTGAAACTCAGAGGACACAACAAAGTGTGTAAACTGTAAACTGCAAGTCCTCTCACTACTCGCAGATGTGGAACTTGTGAGTTTCTGATACTCGGAATATATCAAGCTCAGGCAGAAATCCATGCCTAAAACTACAAGATGAGACTTTCCAGCAGTATCACAGCACCATGTTGACTACATGCACAATCAACTCAACTGGAAAAAAAAAAATGCATAAGCAAACAGAAAAGGGATGCACCCTGCACGAGTGCAGGACCTTGAATCAATAGGCATGGTATTACTACTACTGCTACTCTTTTCTGACTTCTGTACTGAACTCCCAATTTATAAAAGTAATATTTGAAAAGAATCAAGCAGGCTTAGTGTGTTTCGCGCGACAAAATCCGGCTACTTATGTTTCATATTTTGAACAAAATAAGATGGTTTAATTACCAACAATAATGTAGGTTTCATTTGATAATTTAAACCATGTAAAAATAAGGTAACTGATCAACTACTAGTCATCTTATAATTTTTTAAAATAAAAATATAATAACTGAACTACATTAATCGACATTTAAAAAATATCTGAGTCAAAAGATAAGATCGTATCTATATAAAATTGAATGGTATTTATTCATGAACATCATATTTATAATACTATAATTTTCTTAATTATTGGTCAAATTAACCCTTTTACTTCTTTTATACTTTCATGCACAATAATACTACAACATCCTTAAATATATGTGTCACAATACACTAGATCAACAAATGAAAAAGAATGGTTAAATATGTTTTTTTTTTTTTTTGAATGAGTTAAAAATGAAATTGGGGACCGATGAATTTTGAGGAAGAGTTCAATGATCCATTTCGGGCCTTCTGACAGCAGAATTTGGGCCGGCTTTTCCCCGTTAGCCGTGATATTTAGACTAGTAACTACGCTACTGCACACTAATTCACCTGAACCCTTAACAGAAAGATGAAAAACATTTTCTCACTAGTAAGAAATGCTGCAGCTTCTTCTCGAAATCGCCTCAAGTGCTCTTCAATTCCCTCGAATTCGCGCCGGATTCATTCTCACTCTCCGCCTCCATCGTACTTCCTCTCATCCTATCTACCTTCTTTTACGTATGTGATGCTGATCTGCATTTTTGTTGATTCACAGTTTATTGTTCAATTGTTGCAGCGAATCGTTCGGCATTGCTTTCGACATAGACGGCGTCCTTCTGCGAGGGGAGTGTCCCATCGGAGGCTCGCCGCAAGCTCTCCGAAGACTCTACGATGACTCTGGTATGGATATTGTGTGTTGCAATGGAATTTGTTGATAATACTGAGATTATTTCGAAACTGAGATTGTTCTATGTGATTGCAGGTAAATTGAACGTTCCGTATGTTTTCTTAACTAATGGTGAGTTTTCATGGTCTTCGTTTAAATATGCATTGAGAAATTCAATATGTGCTTTCTGCTATTGTTTGAGTTATTAGTGTAAATCTGTAAGTTTCTGGTGCTTGTCTAGCTTATCGTCAGCTGAAACTATATTTGGTCTGGAGTTTGGCAAGAGTTTGAATTGTGCATTTTCCATATGATCAGTGATTACTCCATTTGTGAGAGTACAACCTATATTGGCTTATACTTCTGGTCGAAACGTGTAAACGCACGAGCAAGCTGTTTCTCTTGTCCTTATTATCGTATCATTATCATTATAGGCAACGCTTGATATTGCAGCACATGTCCTGGATTCTCAGCTATTCCATTCTGACTTTCTGAGTCATGTGGTTTCTAAATAGTTGTACTGTGTATGTGGCCATCTAGTATGTTAATGCTTCTTTTTCAAGTATGGCTTTACATTAACAGGGTTTCCGTCAGGGCTGGGTTGTTTGTTACCAACTTACCACTTCTTATGCCAATATGTTATACTTCAGTTTTTGAACTAGCTATGTTGTGATTTACTGTGCTGACATGCAATGACTTACACAACTTGAGTACTACAGGAGGTGGTATTCCTGAGTCTAAAAGAGCAGCAGAGTTGACAAAGTTATTGGGTGTCAATGTTATTACCTCACAGGTTCGTGAAGAAATCCTTTGCATTAAGCTCGTTTCATCTATCTATTAGGTTGTTTGTTAGAACCCCAAATTTTTACTGCTGAATCAGGTTTAGTACCTTCGCTATTTGCCACCATGATTTAGTTATTGGCAAACTGTGCTAGGTTATACAAGGCCATTCACCTTTCAAGCAGCTGGTAAAGAGGTATGTCATTTGCTCCTTTAGGCTGACTTGTTTTATATAAATAAATAAAAGTCATGGCCTTAATGATTCACTACGCAAACCATCTTTTTGCTCCTTTCGGGACTTTGCTTGAAGAATTTGTTTTAGAACATTTTTAAGACATTGTGTGAAGCTCTTCCGTCAGACATTTTCAAAGATATAACTACTTTATTCTGCAAGTGTAGTAGTTGAAGCTGGCAAGAGTATATGGAGACAAACTAAGTGGAATTGGAAAATATCTATTGCACACTCTCATACAGTCTAATTTCGTACAGTTATGCTAGGACTTGTCCTCTTAGGACCAAGACCGTATAAGGTCAATGAACTACTTAAACATCTTAAAAATGAAGCATGCATACATACGCCAGTTAGATATAAATTGTCTTCTCGGAAGAATGTGCCACTTGCTGTGGTGTTATTATATGGTATTTTCTTTGCTAAACGATATAAAAATTCATGGTAGACCAAGTGAAGATGTTGCTTATTGTTAAATTCCCTTTTCGCAGATTTGAGAATGAACTTATTGTAGCTGTTGGGAAAGGAGAACCTGACGTTGTGATGTCTGAATATGGCTTCAAGTACGCTGTCCTCGTTTATTATTTTTGTTTATTCTTCCATGCCTTTCAGTTGAGTCAGTATTTGACGTGATTATTACTTCTTCATAGGAATGTACTATCCATTGACGAATATGCTTTGTATTTTGAGAATATTGATCCACTGGCAAAATTCAAGAATTGGTCAAACTTACGGACGCATAATATAGGGGCCCCTTCTAATGATCTAACTATGCGAAAAGATCCTTGTTCACAGAGCGTGAGAGCTGTCTTTATCGTTAGCGACTCTGTCGACTGGAGCAGGGATATTCAGGTGCTTCTCTATCTTAGCAGCATTTACTTCAGAAGGATACCCTTTCATAAGATTTTAATCTCAATATTGACTATATATTGGTCACCCGTGCCAATTCTTTTTATTGAATATGGAAAACATGAGATTGGATTGTAATTGTGGCCCTACTGGTATAGTTTCTGTTTCAGAACGAAATGGAAAAAAGTTGTGAAGCTCTGGGTTGTGAATGGGGTTCCATTGTGAATACATTTTTATTTTACGAAAGAAGCTAGCAGGTCTATAGAGCTTAATGGCTTGCCTGCCTAGTGCCTAAGTTAAGATATGGCGTCTATCTGAATGTTACTACATACTGATTGCTTTTTAGTGCCAAAACATTAGTCTACTGAAACTGCTGAAGTATAACTAGTTCAACAGGATTATGCCTTTAATATTCTCACTAGTTGAAGTAAGGCAGTGCTTAGAAGTTCTGTTTGAAGTTGATGTCGATTCCTCTGAATATGTTTGAAGTTCTGCTGTTATTGTCATTACCACTGATGTTAGAATTGGAGAGAAGTACTGTAACAGCCATCCAGAGAGGCTTCTTGTGTACATCTGCTCCCCCCTCTCCCAGCCATTGGAGTTACCCTGTCATAATTGACGCAGAGCTATTTTTGTCGAGTCTTTAATTTGTATAGAGTTTACCATGTACCAGCAGAGACCTACTCTAAAGCTCACAGGCTCCAATTGCAGGTTTTGTGTGACATTTTAAGCACTGATGGTCTTCCAGGGAGAGAGATTTCAATACAGCCACCATTGTATTTTGCAAATGATGATCTTTCATATCAAGTTAGTCTTCCATTTACTTTCTGAGTTTCTTATGACCTGTATAATCTCGTCACATGGATTATTACTGATCGTGTACCATTAAAGGTAGGGTCTATTCCCAACTGAACGTCTTGGCATGGGTGCTTTCAGGATTGCATTAGAATCCGTCTTCAACAGGTAAGGTTTTGAGCTCGAATGATTTTATTGCTCACTTTGAGATACAGTTGTTGAGTTGTGATATATTCTTGATCTACTATTAGACTGACAATAAATATTGCTTAAGCTGAGATGTGACCTAGTAAATATTGAGTGACTTAAACGCCACTTCTGGAATATTATCGTAAGTCGTAACATATCCCTTGGTACTGTTGGGCTTAAGATCCAATGGTGGACTATAGATACTATTGAAGACTGAAGTTGGACCAATAACACCTTAAAAGGCCTTATTAAGGTGATAATGTTATCTAACTTGTACATGTGTTAATTATGTCTCTTACAAGTGATGTGAGATATTCTAACATATAGATTGTATGTGTATGCCTATGCCTGTATGTACATGTGTGCAATTATGATTTATCCATACATAGGTACATATTCTTCTGAACTTCAACTAAATGGATATGTTTTGTACTCAGAATGAATGCAACTGCTCTGGAGTACACTTCTTATGGAAAACCAAATCCATCGGTATTCAGAAATGCTGAAAATGTATTGATGGAGGTAGCACCTTCAAGTTTAATTGTCAAACCTTCCATCAGTGCACAACATCCCTTCAAAACTCTATACATGATAGGGGATAATCCTGCAGTTGACATCAAAGGAGCTCAGCAGGTTAGCTGTCGTTCTAACAGGCTGTTTGTTTTGTTAGTTAGCCAATATGTTTTTGCCTTCAGAAAACATAATAAGTAAGTTACTGGTCTAATATCACAGGCAGGGCAACCTTGGTTTTCAATCTTGACAAGGACCGGGGTATTCAAAGGGGAGAATAACCATCCACTATACCCTGCAGATCTGGTAAATTGTGTTTATGTTTGTGTATTTCCTCTACCAACGGTTGACAACTCATGCAAAGTTTTTCTAAATTTGTTCTGGAATCCCAGTGCGTCAAAGTTTTGTTCTGAAATCCCAGTATGTGCCAAAGTTTTGAGCTCCTTTGAACTGGTATATGAAACCTTGCAGGTTGTGGACACCGTGGAAGAGGCAGTAGATTACATATTGAGAAAGGAGAGGGTTTCTAATTGATCATCCTGCTCGAATGTCGTCTACGTGCTTGCGGGACAAATTTCACACCATGATTGTGGTATTTAATCTCATTGAACTTTCTGCGATTCATTCACGTATATGTCTTACAGAACCACATTGCTGGCGATCACCAAGTTTGATATTCATTCAATATTTGAATTCAACATAACTATGAGTCTATGTCTATGTACTACGGAAGCCAGCAGAAAACCGCGTTGCTGAGTTTTATGACCTTAATTAAGGTCTTCCTTTACAATCTGTCCGTTATCAAACTACAAAATTAGTTCTCCTTTCGGTATGGAAACACTTAAGAAGGGATCCTGACCTTTCATGACCAGCACTCTCCGAAGTCCGAACAGGGCCTAAGCGGGCCCTGAAGTCTACGACACGGACATTCCTACAAAATATATGGACCGTATCTTGTATAATTGGTTTGGGGACCCAACATTTGGTAGAACTTAAGTTAGCAGGTGTCACTTGTATTTGACTAATCTGAGTACGGAACCCAAGAGCTTTGGTGGTTCGGAACTGAAGTAGGAGGGGGCCGTCCATGATTGGATATATCTTGTCCTGTCCTGATTGTTTTATAAGATTACGGCACCTAAACCTGATTGCTTTCTGCATTCCCACTTAAATGCGTTTAAAATTTGATTAAGAAGTGTTGTATTTTATGATGACCTAATGCTCTCCCAACCACTAGTTTCTACATAGCCAACTTCTTTGCCAAGTGTAAGCTTGCTTGTCCCGCTTCTTATAACATCACCCGCAACCGTTTGGCCCCGCTCCCCCAATAAACTTTCCATAAATTTTTTTTATCAACATTACTGTATTATTAAATTTGAATACGTGATGAATGTAAGTTGCAAATGAGACGGAATTGACAAGCGGAATCAAATACGAAGATCCATTTTTTGGTAACCTGAAACTAAAAGTGTAATATAAGAATCACAAAAATATGAAATTAAACTATACTAAGGCTAAGTTTCTGTTCAATTAAGTTAATGTTCTGATATGAACTAAATTAATTGAAGTGAATTAACCAGAACTAAACTAAACTAGAGCTAAAATTAAGTTTAAAAAGATTAGTCTGAAAATCTCTATACTGAACATAATGGATCAAACTGAACTGACATGAACTTATTTCAAGTATATATTTTAACTGTGTACATCTGAACTAAGCTGAATGAATACTGAACTGAATAAACTTGAAAATAAGTTAAATTGAACATATATTAACTACTCCCTCCGTCCCACAAAACATTACCTGTTAGGGTTAGCGCATTGTTTAAGAAAATAAGTTAAAATAATGGAGTAAAAATGAAAATGTAAGTGGGATAGATTACTTTTTGAAAATGTGTGTTGATAAAGAAGTGTATTAATATTAAATAATGTTTAGTATGTGTGGTAGCTTTGTTATTTGGTAATGAGTAATGTTTTGTGGGACATCCGAGAATAGAAAGTGGATAAAGTTTTGTGAGAGGGAGAGTGTAGGATACTGATTATACTAACTACAACTAATTGAGGAAAAAGGTTTAAGGTTTAAAACACTACTAAATTGATACTGGAAACGACAAATCTTACCAACAATTCAATCGAAAAAGGTCCAGTATTGAATTAAAGACTACTAATATGTTAGCAACTGCGATTGACAAATGTAGGCACTAGTACTTTTTTCCAACAAAGATGGCGCTTCAAGTATATACAAGGATATCAAATGGCACCATGTTTTGGAAATCGCCTCACTCTAAGACCGACGCTAACACTGTACCTGGTCCATTTGAAATCCAACTTTTGTTTTGTGGATTAGGTGCAGTCTTCAAAAGGAGCTTTTATGTAGAATTCTTTTCGCATTTTATGTACCTTTTGCCTTTTGTAACTACTCAAGTACTAGTACGTTACGGCATTCCGATACGTTTTTCTTTGGTTTACCGGTTAATCATCCCACGGTTTTTGTTTTTTATGCTTTATTACAAAACGTTTTAGGGGTATTTGTAACTTCTATTCGCACCTTGGGTTTTGTTACTTTGTTATCTTACTTACTCGAATTCATGAATTGTGGTTTTCTTATTTTGATATCACTCAAATACATGAACCCTGTCTTTTCTTACTTTGTTATCTTTACTCATTCAAATTCATGAATCGTGTTATTTCTTACTTTGCTATTTCATTCTTACTCACTCAAATTCATACTCCTTCTCCCATTCAAACCCTTATTTTTTTATGAATCGACATTGGTCTGCTTTGAGGGTTTTTTAATTGACAAAATATTACAAACTGGGGAACTATCAAGTAAATTATTAAAGACATAAATCTGCGTCCGACATAATTCGAACCCCTGACATCCTACTTGTCAGTCAACTCATGTAAATTTAGACTGCCTTATAACTCTATCAAGTCCGTTTTGGTATGGTATGCCCCAACCAACATCATACACATGGATGGACCAGGATTTAAACTTAGAGGGAGCAGGGAGAAGCTACATATTCAATTTTTTTTCCGAATGTTAGGGGGAGCCAAACCTTGAAAATTTGAAAATTTAAATTATAAATAAATTATTTTAACATTTTAAGGGGGCGAACGACCCCATATGCCCCCTCACTTACTCTACCCCTGAACATACATGCTATTCAACCTGGAATCCTCTGATTTCAGTTAGTATTCTCACTCATCTTTGGATTTGATATTTTATTCACTTCCTAACTTGATGACCTATCTTTGATCTTACACTTATCTTCACTTTTTGTATTTTTGAGAGAACATGTTCACTTGACTTCATACCTCTGTCATTCCTTTTGCTAAATCACATTGTTAGGCAAATTTAGCACGCTGCTTCACTGCCTTAGTAGATTAGTGGTTCCCACGTCAGCCTAGTACGCAACTTGTGTTTTGTACTTCCATAATTTCCAATGTAGAGTTTCTCTGCATTAAAGTTGAACTATTTTCAATACTATTTCATACCCTCATAAAAGGTGGGCAAATTGGAATGAGACCACTTAATAATGGTCAAGGGTGGAGTGAGGAATTATGTTTAAAATAGCGAAAATAATGTTTTTTTTTTATCAATTTAGGATGGCGAAATACTATAAATTAAAAAATTTCATTTGTAAAATACGTGAATTTCCGAGATTGTCTATACGTTTATTAGTCGTCGCAAGAATCGGATACCGGAAGATTGAACATGTTGAAAGGTTACTGGTAGTGGTATGGGCTATGGAGGGAGTAGTAGCTGTCGGGGGTCGATATCCACAATATTTGCAATCTTGGAACCAGACTTTGATATGATAATAAACAAAGACAGTAGTATTATTTTCTTCCACAGATATTGACTAATGACTAGGATGTTGAATGTACACGTGACATATTATTTGTCCTTGTATTATTAGTCAATGGATTAAGAAACACTTGTTTTGGCAAATTCGATGATTTTTAGTTTGTTGTACTTGATCAACTACTTTTTCTTTAATCTTCATTCTGTTTTCTTCTTCCCTCCACATCTTGATTGGACATGGACTTCATGTACTTCTCACTCCCGGAAAAATTGATCTACTATACCCCACCCTCCCGGAAAAATTGATCACTTAATTAATTATAGGAGAATTGTAATACCAACGGAGTTGCGATTTGTTGTCCTGTCTTTGTAGAAATTACCCTCTCGACTTTGCCAACAAATTATTAAAAAATAATAATAATAGAAGTATACTATATTATTATAGGGTATCTATTTTCATAATATAATTGTGTTGAGTATTTTATAATTATAGTTTAGAAGTAATTTATAGTTAAAATCGAAAGTTGTTGACCGAAAAAGTTCAACGGATAACTTAAATTGGGATGGAGGAAGTACACATTTAGATGATATTTCCAAATAAGGTTGAATTTCAAAAACCGTGACTATCAGTCTCTATGTTTCAACAACTAAAATAAAGCTCAAAATAATTTATCCGTACAAATCATTACAAATTTTGGAATCAATACAAGAAATCTCCTAAACTTGCATTCAATGGATATCGAACTCCTGACCTCCTCGACCCCCTACTTGCAACTACTTCCTCCCTACTGAGTAGTCGAGTACCGATAAACCACCTTATAACCCCTATCATCAACTTTTTTCAAATCGACAAACTATTACAATTACAAACTACTATCAAGTAAATATTAATATACACCTAAACATGTGTCTCCTAGGACTCAAACCCCAAACTTTCTACTTGTAACAACTTTCAACTCATTTGACAACGAAGCGCAGCTCAGTTGGTAACACGCTTCACTTCCAACCAATAGGTCGGGAGTTCGAGTCACCCCCGTTTCCAAAAAAAAAAAAACTTTCAACTCATTTCCTCTATGGCTTTATCGCTGGATAACCTTATGAGTTATGACTCCCATATTCAAATTAAATTTCGTTCAAATACATATAGTTATATAAATATAGATGTTTTAACTTAGTATATAATATTGTGTATCTAATTATGGACATTTCATCATTCACTATAGTTTGGGGGTGATTTTTTTATTATGGGAAAAATAATATTTTAGAGCAACCAACCCATATGGATGAGAAAGTCCTCCAGGAGTCGTGGACTCGTGGTTGTCTGAAAATATGGAGACCCACCCAAAATTCAGGAAACGTGAGGTTTAAACTTTGACACAGTACCGAATAAGCAAGCAAGCAAGCTATCAGCGTATTCCCATAAATGGATAACTGATAGCCTCCAAATGTTAGCTTTTTGCGTCTGTCATAATGCTCATCTATAGACAGACTATAGAGTGAAGAAAAAGAAATGCCAAAGAGTTGAGTTTCAGTTCACACCTTCAATTTGGAAATTTTGCCATTCCAAGTTACATACAAGATCATCGAATTAAGCCATACATATAGGCTATAGCATTACCTATGTATCATCTTCAAGTCAAAGTGTGGACGCAAGCAAACAAGATCTTCTTTCATTTCTATCATACAGATGGACAACGGACAACGACAATACGCTACACCCTTCTTCCTGAACACAAACTAATAAGGAGGCGGAGTCAGAAATGAAAGTTAAAAATGTCGGAAATTATATTTTTCTAAATTTGGGTGGAGTGATATACAAAATGTTTTAAAAATTTAATAGTAAAATATGATGTTGAAAATTTTGGTAGAATGATCGCCGCCGTCCCTTTTTTTTTTTTTTTTCCGAAACGGCAAAATTTTAATTTTTATAATAATAAAAGAGCATAAGAAATGCTCGTGAACATTACAAGGACAATATCGGACCTAACCGAAATTGAAAAAAATTACACCCAAACCAAATAAGTTCCGCACAACGGAAATCACCTAAACCAACACCCAGAACCCAACAACACCTGAACCTAGAACCAATATCACGACGAACACCTAAACCTGAAAACACCTGAACCTCCCTACACCTAGAGACAACACCCATACCAGTCTAACCCTATTCGAACACCTAAACGGAAGGAGGACACAACCACTCCCAGTTACAGCCCGCAGCCCGAGACCAAGACACCAACTACACGCGACGGCACACAACCTGCTTGAGCTCAACCGGGCCTGGACCAACGCCCAACACCAACCAAGTACGAAACAAAAGGCAAGAAAACCAGCCTTCACCAACTCAAACTGAGTCGCTCTAAACCTCTGCGAACTCTAAAAACACTAAAACCTCAACCACGGTCACACCTCCACGAAGCCACTGCCGTCACCTACACTGGAACCCTAATCGTTGCCGCCGCCAATCCAGACCACCACTTCACAGCCGCCTCTCTACAACCACCCCCAGAACACGAAACACAGCACGACACCACCGCGACGCCAGCGGCCAGAAAACCGCCGCCACACCCCCCCCCCCCACC
>JAYMSL010002028.1:0-15275 GCA_036897195.1 Plantago coronopus
ATATATATATATATATATATATATAAGGAATGAGGGAATGAGCTACATAACTAAACTTCTAATTAATAAGGCAATTCCGTGTCCTATATGTACAGGAAATGAGCTACATATATATATATAAGGAATGAGGGAACCAGAGCTCAGTTTTGTTGGATTGAAGTGCCGATCGATCTCCTAGCTCTTCTGTTGTTTGCAGTTTCTGTGATCGTGCATCAATCAACAACATGGAGAAATACGCGATAGTGAAGGAACTCGGTAGAGGAAGCTACGGGGTTGTTTATCAAGGAATTGATGTCGTCACTGGACGAGTTGTTGCCATCAAGAAACTCAATGCTAAGTATGGTTCTTCTCAAGAACGTTTAATCATTAGAGAAATCAAGTCGCTAAGAAGAATGAAGCATCCGAACGTGATAGAGCTCATCGAGGTCTTCAAAGACAACATGGATGTTTATTTAGTGTTCGAATATATGGTTTGTGATTTACTCAAACCAATCAATGTGGGAAGACTAGTGATGAAGCCGTTCTCTGAAGATCAAGTCAGGGAATGGTTCTTTCAGATACTGAAAGGGCTTGCTCATATTCATAGACAGGGATACATTCACCGCGACCTTAAGCCGGAGAATTTGCTAGTATCCGAGCAAGGAGTTATAAAGATTGCAGATCTTGGAATGTCACGAGAGATTAGTTCTCATACTCCGTTGACGCAGAATGTTACAACCCTATGGTATCGTGCCCCTGAAGTTCTCCTTGGGTCGAAAGAGTATGGTCCAGCAGTGGATATGTGGGCGGTGGGTGCGATAATGGCTGAGTTGTTCAACCTCAGTCCCCTATTGCCAGGAACAGCCGAAGCTGATCAGATGATGAAGATCTGTTGCGTTCTTGGTAGCCCGAACACAGTGAATTGGTCTGAGGGGCTTGAGCTTGCCAAGAAAATCAATTACACGTTCCCGCAAGTGCACGGGGTAATACATCTTTCTAACTTGATGCCATGGGTTAGTAAGACGGCTATCGATCTCATCGCGTCACTTTTAACGTGGGATCCATCTAAGCGGTTTACGGCAGAAGAGGCACTTAGACATCCATTCTTCTACCCGAGTTGGGGAATAAGTCAGTCTATGCCTAATGCTACAATTTCCAGGCAGCCAAGAAGAGTAGTAGATGGTCCATCAAAGGCTCTCGAAAGTATAGCACCTGCTGCGATCAAGCCACCAAGGGCTCGAAAATGCGTACAAGCTGCGATCAGGCCACCGCCTGGATTCGATTATCCATCGAGGCTGCCGCGGAGAGTCAGTCTGGTGCCAGAGATGAGAACAGGGCAAAGGCAACCGCGACAACTGCAGCCAATAGGAAGGGAACCTTGCCGGATATATAAATAAGTACCTAGATTGAAATTGATGATACTTGATTTGTCGCTTGAATGTGTTCTTGATTTTGAATGTAAAAGAATTGATATTCTGTGTTTGTCAGGTTAATGTGTATCTTTCATTCTGTTGCGTATATGATAAACCTTGCTAGCAAATTTCTAGTCTAGTATTGTGTTTGAATCTGAAAGTTGAAACAATTAACAGAAACAAATTTGATCTTTGTTTATTCTAAATCTGAGTCCGGATTTTAAACTAAGTATGATGGATTATATTGATACTTCGTAAGTTATTGCAAATTAATGTATTTGATTCGGAATACGTTTATACAGAAAACATTAAGTTTTGTCAAACTTTGATACTTGCGTAAAATATTCAAATATGTATGTTAACTTTAACGGATAATTAAAGTCGATTTGCAGAAGATCAATGAATGTATAGTATCAAATTGAATAGAGGAAAATGGCAGGTTAACCGGCTCGTAATCTACTCAAGGAAAGGTATTAGGTTCCGTTCAGTTCATCTTAAATTCGGGTCCGTTCAATTCAGTTCACTTTAAATTTGCGTAGTTGAAATTTATATTTTAAATAGGTCAAATAGGTCAAATTAAGTTCAACTCAGTTCAATACTTCAATTGCGGTCTACTCCGTTTGATTCCTTTTTGTTTAGTTTAATTTGAAATAGTTTCATCGAACAGAGCTTTCCTAATACCACAACTTAATAAATAATAATAGCGAAAATTACAAACAAAGGCCGGTCAACAAAAACACTTTCAAAAAACTACCCAGGCATTTCAAATTATAACAAAAAAGGACATTTTACAATAATATGTACATTTTGTGCTATAATTACAACTTTTCGTGTACATTTTATAAAAATTATAACTTAACTATAACTAAATATACAGATTATTGGTCAACTTAACACGTGTTACTATTCTATTTTTTTTTTTTATTAAATTATTGTTCATAAAGGGTATTCACTTGTATTCATCCCTAAATAATAATCCCCAGGATCGGCGAATCCGTCCACCTCATAGCCCAAACACGGGCTGAATGAATTGGGCCGAATAAGCAATCCAGTCCATTAGAAGTGAGTTTGGGCAACTCTGTCATAAAACCTTTTACAAAGAGAGAACAAACCTCCTCAACCTCGGCCGCTGCAGCTCAATCGCCACCGTAGCAGGATGGTACGTTCTTCTTCTTCTTCTTCTTCTTTCTTCTTCTTCTTCGTTTACGCTGCTCTATATTCCTCTTCACACATTTGAAATACACCTGATTTGTTATACTTGTTGATTAAAATTGTATCGTTTTACTTGTTGCCTGGTAGCGCGAAGCATATCAGATTTGCTCATTTATAGCCTTCTAGGTTCCTCATTTTGTTTGTTATTCAATGATGATGTTTTTGATAGCTTTACTGAAAGGTAAACAATAGTTTGATTCAGCTGAATTGGTGCTTGCGTATTTTAGATTGTGAAATTGAACACGTATGACGGTATGGGTATATCAGGATTCAGGAGATGTATTTGAGGAGGAATCTGAAAATGTTGAGTTTATTATTTAGGCTCTGGCTCAATGTGATTATTTCATGGTGTGGATTCAATAGGATTTAGGTTCGTTGATACTCTCATGGTGCAATTAACATTGGATTGGGTGATAAAACGTTGAGTTCTGTTGGACTGAAGGACTAAAATTTGTCGTTGAGCATTGGGCATACTCCAAAGCTTCAGCGTATTATCTTCTATGCATTCTTTGTATGATTATGGCAAATTTCTGGGGGAAAGCTTGTTTTTGAACATTAGAAAGAAAACTACCCCTGTTTAGCACAGCCGCCTAGCATGGACTAGTATTAATTGTGAAATGGTTTTTCTTTTTTTTTTTTAGACTTACTCATGATTGAATGACGGATATGGTATTATAAATATGATCTTCAGCTTGATCAAATAGAATCAGATTTAATACCTTTAAGACTTCCCAAGCCTGTTCAAAAATAAAAATAGTGTTAGCTCCGGAGTAAAACTAAACAATAAACAAATGTGCTACTACTATTAAAGAATGTAGTGCTAGATTGATACTGTAAGATAATGCCAATGATTTGCTTGGTTGTTAAACCATCCAGATGAAGTTTCTATAATGCCTATCTTCAATGTTCATTGTTTACAGCCTAAGCAAATTCACGAGATCAAGGATTTCCTCCTGACTGCAAGAAGGAAGGATGCCCGCTCTGTGAAGATCAAGAGGAGCAAGGATGTAGTCAAGTTCAAGGTTCGCTGCTCCAAGTACTTGTACACACTCTGTGTGTTTGATACGGAGAAGGCCGATAAGTTGAAGCAATCTCTCCCACCAGGTATCTCATCTCATGGATCAAATTGCTTTGGAAGTATTTTTTTGGTATCTTTGCATAATAAAATAAATCATAGGCTGTATTGATGATAATTCGGTGTTGAACTTGTTTTACTCTCTTTGTATAATTGCATTTGATCATCTGCATTGGTTGAAAACTGGAATTGATGGTTAAATTATATTTTGTAGGTTTGAGCGTCCAGGACCTGTAGAGGTTGATGCCGGAGATTAAACATTTTTGGCTATTAGGTATCTGATAGAGAAAATTTATAAGACTCTTGTTTCATTTACTGTTGTACCCATCTCGATGCGTGCTTCCTGACTCTGTTGCTACTTCTCTATTAGTTGAATGAACTTCACATGGAAGAATTTCTAAATTCATTTCCAGTTGCTTTCTCACTGGATCTCTATCTTCTGGGTTTTAAATGTGAAATCTGTATTGGGGTGTCATTTACCAGACGCAAGTTTGAAGAAATCCTTTCTCGAAGGTTTCCTTTGCTGGAAACACTTCAACGCCCTTGTTTCAAATTTTTGTTTGGCATACAAGACCACACAACACAAGTGGTCATTGCGGTAAAAGTCCCTTTCTTAATCTCAATTAAAGCTTGACATCCAATTAGCAATGGTAGTGAAGTGGCGTTGCAATACTGAGTATTTCCAGAGGTAGATGGAGTACCATGATTTGCATTCTCAACAGCTTTTTCTATGTTAACCGTCACCACACACGTAGTATCAATGTTGTGTTTGAATTTATTATACAGTGCATCATATGACATGTGAATGTGTGATATTACCTTGTGCACTAGCACAGATGAAATTCATTCCAGCCACGTGTTTCCTAGTATTTTACAGAAATTGGATATGTAGAATCAACCAAAGCATCCGAGCTTCACCTACCCCCAGTTGGTAGATGAATTCTTGTGATATAGTATTGCATTCTTGGAGATTGAATTTGAAACTACGCTGGAAAGTGTAAAGTTGTCTGTCTTGTGTCTTGCATTCTGCTGAGCAAATAGAAGCATCTTCTCCATTGTCTGACCTGCAAGGACCCCGGTTACTAGTTTAACCTGGCCCTCTTGTTAGCCTGCCGGGTGACCCGCAAGGACCTCAGGTTCTTGTGTAACCGGTTCCCCTTCCGTGTTTCGAAACCAAGGTCTGACCAAGTATTTTTTTCCTTGTTCCTTCTAAGATCTGCTAAGTTTAGGTATATGTTTTAGGAATATCCTCCAGATGCTTCACTTATCCTGCTCTACAAGAATCTGACTACATACATATTTGACCCGTCACATTTTATTATCCACGCGAGGGACAAATTATGTGTGGTTAAGAAAAACTGGCAAATAATGCTGCAAACAAATCTTGAATTTTTTTGAATTTTATTTTAGAAGTGGCAAATCGAGGATCAATAATGGTTCCTTATATTTTATTAGAATGATTTGAACTTCCGATTCCGATTTATTGGTTGAAGATGAATTTTTGTTACAAGGAATTTTTACGCATCTTGATTCACTTAAGTGATGTGATTAACACAAGAGCGACAACGTGTTATGATCTAGACTGGTAACGTTTCCACGTTGAATACCAAAGGAAGATTAGAGAAGCTGATCAGGAGTCGTTGTCTACTCGATACGCTTCTTCTTTGGAGGCTCTCGTAGTTGTCTTGCTCGTGCTGGTTGGTTTCTTGTTGGCCCACGCAATCTAAAATAATAATAATAATAATAATAATAATAATAATAATAATAATAATAATAATAATATCGCCACAATATTCAGGAAGACACAAGAAAATTCAAGCAACTTGAGCAGATAATGCTCTAGTCTAATCTTGATTCTTGAATAATTTGTCAAATGGATAAACTTAAAACATACTTGACCACTACTACTACTACTACTGATTTAACATATGACTATTCTTAAATTACATAAATTCTTTTCTACGCATATCGTTTCTGACTTTGTAGCAGTCGATGGAGGTGTTACTTCATGTTTTTGGGCTCCATATATGTTTCCTTTTTTACACAAATTCTTACTTTGCTGTTGTTACGTGTATACTTTCAACTCAATTTAAGCACTCCTATACCAACTCAAAGACTATTATCAAGGCCTGCTATCATTTTTTTTTTCCTTGACTAATAGCTTTCTTGTAAAATTTACTACACAAGTTTCCCCTCATTTATGATCTGGAATAAGAGTGCTCCAATAAATTATCAGATCATTACTTGTACACAAATCATAATCTATATCTCATAGTAGTATATTCATTGTTACTACATATATATAAGTCCGAGAAATCTTCTAATAAATTAAGAAATAATTATTCTCTCTGTTTTAATTGAGCCACGTTAACAGCTGGCACACTAAAAATTTGTAATCTCCAAACCGAACTATAATAGTAGTTTTTTTCTAAAACAATCATCATCAGACCCAAACCGCAGTAACAGCTTTCTCCTAATGGACAAGTCCATTTGCCTATTTCAGTTATATAATACCACCTTGCTTTTGCATCAAATTTATTTTTGGAACCGTATAATGACTATAAACACAAACATATTTATTGTCATTTGTAGGATCTAACATATTATGAAAACAATCCATAACTAAGTATGTATACCAAAACTTAAACCGAGACCAACAAGTGATTAGTACTACGTTATTGTATGCTTCGTTCAATTTCACCTGACCTCTGGACTACACTGTACAGACCTGAATTGAATATACTAATCATACTTAAACTGGACTGAACTAAACTAAACACATCTAAAATTAAGGTAGACTGAAGGGGGCCTTAGTTCTTTTGTCCAATCAATTAAAAGTGTAGTCTCACATCGATTTTCGTATGTATATAATGTGTGGTGATTAGTTTAATAGTATACAAAGACATGAAATAAGATTTATTGATTAAAAAATACGTACATGTCAAAACAGAATTTAAGGTGGATGAAAATTGATTACCTGTAAAAAACGAATGGATTATTATTTAAAATTTTGTTGAAGAGAGGGATTACTTCCGACAATAGACAAAAGAAATATTTGGGACATAGTGCTTACTCGAGCTCAAGGGATGCCACGTTTTGTTCATTCTCGAATCCAATCCAACAACCACTTCTTCTCCCGTTATTTTATAATCGCTTCGATCACCACTCACTCGACTTTAACCATTTCCCATTTCCAACTAACTACCATCAACTGCAGAATCCCACTCTACTACTCCCTCTTCCGGAGCCACCCAACAATGCTCCCTGACTTCTGCTGCTGCTGGACCAACTCTTCCAGCTCCGACTCGGAGGACATGGCTGATCGCGACCCGGTTCTCTTGGTTTCTGGTATCGCCGGTTCAATCCTTAATTCCAAGAGGAAGAAGTTTGGGTTCCAGACTCGGGTTTGGGTCCGGATCTTCTTGGCTGACTTGGAGTTCAGGCAGAAGGTCTGGTCTGTTTACAACCCGGATACAGGTTTTCATATTTCCCCCTTTTTCTTTTTCTTTTTATTATTCTTTTTGTTTTCGTGAAAAGTTTTGATTTTTTTAAATCTCTTTGTTGTTGTTGTTGTTGTTGTTTGTGCAGGGTACACAGAGTCATTGGATGATAGTACTGAGATTGTTGTGCCTCAAGATGATTATGGCCTTTATGCCATTGATATCTTGGACCCTTCCTTCGTAAGCACTTGTTTATTCTACTTCATTTCCTGCTATGCTTCTTTGCTTGAATTTCTTTCCAATTTGTTCATTTTGGATCAATTTAGGTTCAGTGTTTATTTAATGATTGGATTGTTAATTTGTTACTGTTTTCATAGCTTTTAGAGTGTAGTAAAAAGTGGAATTAAGGACAAAATCAACACTAAGGTGAGGAATATGTATGGTTCGTCGATTCTGCCTAAGTTAATGTCATTACGGTGTTATCGTGATTTTATGTTGGTCTGAAGTCATTTATACTTAATTGTTGTTATTGCCAATTTCTCTATTGGGAAATTCGACTGCATTATGTATGGTTCGGTGCAACTTAGTTCTATTAGTTCCGAATGTGGTTAGAATGATCAGGTGGATATTTTAGCTTCTAAACCTGGAGTTGATCAGTAGATAACAAATCAGCTAGTGATTTATTAATAAAATGCGGCCAAACGAATCAGCTTGATTCCATATACATTTATCCTACGTTACTGTAAAGAGTCTTGACTTGTTTATATCTTAATTGGATTAGTGTGTATTACTTCCCCTGCCTTAATGCTGTTTATCTTGATATTGCAGCTGGTAAAGTGTCTACATGTGACTGATGTCTACCATTTTCATGATATGATTGACATGCTTGTTGGATGTGGGTATAAGAAAGGGACGACATTGTTCGGTTATGGTTATGATTTTCGGCAGAGTAATAGGTAGTGTGTTTACGTGGTGATATTTCGTGCGTAGTTTAACTCTACCTTACTTACTTGTAGAGAACTGTCTCATGGTATTTCTTGATTTGTGTATTACTGCAGGATTGGCAAGTTGATGGATGGCCTGAAAGAGAGATTGGAGACAGCGTATAAAGCTTCAGGGGGGAGGAAAGTTAACATAATATCACACTCCATGGGTGGATTGCTGGTTTCTTGTTTTATATCTCTTTATAAAGATGTAAGTTGATCTGTCTATTTTTGTACCTTTAAATACATGAGTTCCTGCTCTCTTGTGATTATTTGTTGGTATTTCCTAGTTAAAAGAGATACCTGGTCAAGTCGTGTAAAAGGACAGCACTTAGCTTTAAAGGTGGTTGCTCTTTTTCTTGCACAAAATTAATAATACATTGAAGCCCAAAGAAAGTATATACAAGATAAGAAGGGCTAATTGAATCAATTCTAAGATCGGGAGCTCTAGACTTGGTCTATGACTTCATGCTACCGCTCAGTAGACACCTAAGTTCTTTAGAGGAAGTTGTTGAGTCATTATCATGAAGTTTGTCTCCTAGATTCATTTTATCCAAGTGGTTGTTGACATCTCATTCTACATTTTGGCTTTTGCCTTTATGACTTGCAAATCTCATACAGGTTGTTTGATTCTGAACTTTCACACATCCTGTTTATTATGTCAATTTCCCCATGTTCAATTTCATAATGTTTAACTAGTTGAGTTCTCTTGAATCAGAGTGTGCAAGTTGAAATAGTTCTTATTGAACCCTTTATATTACGACTTGCTAAACAGAGCCTTCTAGTTACTCCTCTCATTATATTCTTCAACTTATTGGACTTTTAGTTCAGAGGCAAATCAGGATCTTCATCTGTCATATTCACTAGTATAAGAATGCTTCATTTTACATGATGAATGATATTATAACTTCCTCATGTCCTGGGTGGAAGCTTAATGATGATTTAATCAAACTGCAGGTTTTCTCTAAATATGTGAATAAGTGGATTACAATCGCCACTCCCTTCCAAGGTAAGCTTTAATGCACCATTTTTCTGCAAATCTGCTGTAAATTGCTTATTTAAGATAATTGTTATAAAACTTAATAAATTTGAACTAATCACCAAGCTAGAGTTTGCTCTGTGCTCAGCTCAGCATCATTAACTGTCAGTCTGGCACATGTACATAAGATTTGAAGAAGGCAGTAACCTTATTAGGAAGAGAAAAAACTAGAACAGCAACAAGAAGCAGCAATGTTTTTGTTCCACATGCACCAATTATTTCTTTATTTTATATACATAATTATATATCAACTAACATGTTAGGCACCAATGTTGCTAACTCCTTAGCCATTTCTGTTTACTTCTCTTATTGACCTTCTGCTGCAAATATTAGATCTTCTATTTGTTTTTGCTTCTTTTTTCCTGAATAGCGTGCTAAAACACCATTCCTGTAAACAGGTGCACCAGGATGCATCAATGACTCTTTGCTTACCGGAATGCAGTTTGTTGAAGGGTTTGAAAGCTACTTCTTTGTAAAAAGGTGGTCTATGCATCAATTGGTATGTGACCATGTACACGTAAATTTGTTTATTGTCTTGATTCCATGAACTCCTATGATATTATATTGCTGCTCGGGAAGTACAAAAACAGGAGGTCTTCAAGCAATTAATACCCTCTAAACTTTGGAGGCAGGATTATCACTCTCGTTATAATACCTGCTCACTATTCGAGTATCCATGCATTTTTCTACAAAATTACGTCTGAGCTAAGTCATACTGTCTTAGTGTGGCGTCTTACTTGTATGCTTGTGTAACAATATTTTATTCCAGATAACTTCTTACTTGGCTGGCTGTTTAAAAAAAAAAAAAGAAAAAAAAAACTTTTTACTGGTTGTGATATACTGTCTCGTTACTTATTTTGCCGTGTTGATGTGTTATTAGGTGGTAGAGTGCCCCTCTGTCTATGAGATGTTGCCGAACCCTAATTTCAAGTGGGAAAAAGAACCTAAGATTCAAGTTTGGAAAAAGAAATCAAAGGACGATGAAACTTCAGTTGAGTTGGAATCCTACGGATGTAACGAATGCGTGACTATTTTCAGTGAAGCATTAAAAAACAATGAGGTACTTATCCTTTCTTTATCAAGTATAACCATTTATGCTTCTGCTTTTGTCAATGACTGATTGTTTTTAGATTAGGAATCAAGAAAAAAATCTTGATTATATGTCCTCATAAGTTACGATTTATCACAATATAATGCACAGCTTCTTTTCTCAATCCTTTTGACATAAAGTGTACTTGTAATCCATGTCTGTTTATCTGTAATTTGTCATTGTCTTGCTTTATATGTTAGGCAGCCTCTGTCGTCATTTTTGACAAAAATCTATTTTGTTTTGCTATGCAGCTAAACTATAATGGAAAATCATTATCTCTTCCTTTCAACCATGCGATCTATGAGTGGGCGGCTGGAACTCGGGAAGTTATAAATGAAACTCAACTCCCCAAGGGTGTTTCTTTCTACAACATATATGGAACATCATATGACACGCCTTTTGATGTTTGGTCAGTAGCAAAACAATCCCTCATGTTTATCTCCACATTGTTGATTGGCCTCACACTTTAACACTCATTTAGTCACTGTGGGTCTCTGTAATATGATGATCTGCGATCATGAAATTAGATGTTTGAATGAACTGGGATATGTGTTTTTTTATCAGTGGGAATTTAATCTGATCTAATTGCAGCTATGAGATAGTTGAAGATTTCTGACTGATTTTACTTTGTGATGCAGCTATGGCACAGAATCTTCTCCCATTGACGAGCCATCCGAGATATGTCACACACTGGTAAGCAACGAGCAACAAAATGTACATTCTTCACCATCTTTTCTACTCAGGAGTTCATTCTAGGTGCTATTTTCAAAGTTCTCTTCTTCTATTCAATATCTGACAACTTTTTCGTGGGAGACTAGATGAACTTGATAATTTCTTGAAAATTGATTCCTTACCTCCAAGACTGCTTACACCATCTACGCTCAATTTGTTTCAGCCTGAGTACTCGTACGTAGATGGTGATGGGACTGTACCCTCTGAATCTGCAATGGTATAATTTTCTGCCACAGATAATGATTTTACATTCTGACAATTGTCAAACACCTTGTCGTAATCCTTGTTTATCATCATTCGCAGGCAGATAATTTTGATGCAGTTGAACGAGTGGGAGTGAGTGGAAGTCACAGAGGGCTGTTGAGGGACAGCAATGTATTTGACCTCATCCAAAACTGGCTGGAAGTTCCAGAAAAGAGCAAGGTGCAACATCATCATATTGTGAAGAAGAAGACTTCAAAAGTGGTGGATGCATATTCTTCAATCACACCTGTGTAAACCAATGGAAGCGCTTGTCTCGAATTCTGGTAATATATGTAGAATGTAGCTGCCATTGGTTGTAAATGTCATGTTACACTAGAAACCTACATATGGTATGGTGAGCTTCGAAGCCTAGTATTTATAAGGTATCGTATTGTATCACTTGTAACCTGTGTGCGACCAACTTATCGACTAATGAAATAAACTGTTTCTTCGAATTGGAGGAATGCTATCTCTACCTTTCTACTAAAACACCTAACACGCTTCACTTAGTTGAAGGCAATACTTTCAACAACAGTTCAGGTTTATAAATACCTAACACTCTCCACCACCTGATAACACACCTTGATCAAGGTATTCAAGAACATCAATGCAAAGGCAATACTTTCAACAACAGCATTCGCTGGAAAATTTTATAAATAAATATGTAACGAACT
Organism: Plantago coronopus; assembly: GCA_036897195.1. Lineage (NCBI taxonomy): Eukaryota > Viridiplantae > Streptophyta > Magnoliopsida > Lamiales > Plantaginaceae > Plantago > Plantago coronopus. The sequence continues at coordinate 11,880 of JAYMSL010002028.1, forward strand.
GCGCATTGAACATAATGATTTTGCGATACGATTTTACTGTCCCAATCTTTTTTCTTATAAGGAACAGAACATTGAATATAGAAATATTGTCTTCTGTCAATGTTTCTTTCTTCATAAATAAAAGGTAACAAAAAGAATTGCTTTGGGTTGTGTCCCGGTAGTATGTCCATTGTTTGGACAGCTTCTGCTGAGGAACTTGAACAGTGAGCTCGATCATCAGGGGCTCAGGGAAATATTGTCTTCTTTCAATATTTCTTTCTTCATAAATAAAAAGGTAACAAAAAGAACTGCTTTTGGATTGTGTCCCGGTAGTGTCCATTGTTTGGACAGCTTTGGCTGAGGAACTTGAACATGGAGCCCGATCATCAGGGGCTAAGGGGCTCATGGCGATCTGGCTTACCTGTAGAAGTTTGTGCTGAAGAAGATGAACCATCTGCTTGTGCAACTGAATAAGGAATAATATGTTTGCTCAGGGGAGCGTTCATCCAATTAAATTTTCGCTGCTCTGGTGGAGTTGCTAGAGCCAGGCGAAGCTCACATGATGGCAGGAGGTCCTCCGCCTCAGCCAGGTTCTCCATCATCTGTGAATTTTTGGTTTGTTCTTCTTGTGATTGTTGAGATTTCTCCAGGTTCTCCATCACCTGTTCATTTTCGGTTTGTTCTGCTTGTTGAGATTTCTCCAGGTTCTCCATCACCTGTTCATTTTCGGTTTGTTCTGCTTGTGCTTGTTGAGATTTCTCCAGATTATCAATCACCTGCCCATTTTCGGTTTGTTCTGCTTGTGCTTGTTGAGATTTCTCCAGGCTCTTCAATGCTGGTGTTTGCGCGATTTTCTTCTCCTTCTCCTCCCTATCAACGCTTTTTTTCCCACCGATTTTCACTTCCTGATTCTGCTTATCAACGAAATCCCCCCTCTTTCGTTTTTTTCTAGCTTTACTCTTTGGAAGTTCGTCATCTTCTTCCTCCCCATTAACCACATTCTCTCCTCCCTCTTCCGTATAATGCGTAATTCTACAGAAAACACAGTCCTGATCGATGAAATTTTGCGGATCCGCCAGCGAATATTCGTGCATGATCCACTTCCCCTTATCTTCATACCCCTCCCGATTCTTCGGCTTAAACGTAAACGCCCGTCTATGGCCGATAAACTCGCCCGCTAAGTTATAAATCTTTATACTAACCGCCTTGCCGTCCCAGGTACCACACCCTGCCGTTCGTACAATCCGACTCATACTACTCTGGCCGCCTTTCGCAATTATTTTGCTGAAACAGTAAATTACTCGCTGTTTGGAGTAATTCGAAACCTCCCATGGATCGTCGGCATTGAAGACATCCCAAGGAGACTGATCGCCGTACAACGAGCGCTCGATTATCTCGTAACCATCAACTAGTGGCTGATTCATGGCTCTTCTCATCAGAAAGAGTTCAATGATTTCTTGTGGTGTTGGCCTGAACCTGTGGCATCTTTTAATCATGGTGTTTTTGGACTGTTTGCGGGCTATAAAAACGGCTGTAGGGGAGAAGGAAGAGGAATGTATAGACGAGAAGGGTATACTGGTTGGATTGGGATAAAGCAGTATAACACATTAAATAGGAGATGCCTAATTCTAGTAGCTTATGTCTTACTGTATGAGTTATATAAGGAATAACAATGATGAATGGAGAAAATACTGGGAAAATATATTAGTCCTAAGGTAAGTGCATCTCTTTTGGTAAAGAAGAAAATCTTTACAATTTATTACAGTTCCAGTTTAGTTAAGGAGAAAAAAGGTTATTAGGAGAATGTATTAAATTATCAGGGCCGCCCTGGACCCATGCGTTATGTTCAACCGCCAAGGGCCCAAATTTTGGTATCAGGGCCGCCCTGGACTCATGCGGTATGTTTAACCGCAAAGGCCCAAATTTTGGGGGCCTCCAGTTCAGGCCGGTGGCTTGTATGTAATATACGTTTATTAACAAAAATCTTGTTGTTTCTTTAGAAAGCAGCCGAATGTCATAAATATGATTATTACAATGTTGTTAAGGAGAAGGTATCAAATTATGATTATTGTTCCAATTTTGTGAAGGAGAAGAACGGTCTTGCGTGCCATAAATAAGGAAGAATTTAATAGTCAAGATCTGTTCTTGATTCCATTAATCGATTATTACAGTTCCAGTTTTGTTTAGGAGAAGGTATTAAATTATGGTTATAGTTTTATTATTGTTCTAGTTTTGTGAAGGAGAAGAAGATCATAAATAAGGAAGAATTTAATAGTCAAAATTGTTCTTGATTCCATTAATTAAGTCACTTTTTAGCATATGATTTTTCTTCTTTCTTTTACGTCCAGTAATCTGAAAACGAACTCTGATTTGAGAAAAGTTCAACTATAAGCTTAATTAACTAATACTCCGTGTATATATAACTTCCACTCACGTCCGGCCCTATGGCCCAAAAATTTGAAATTAGGCCTTTATGTTAATGTTTGATCCTTCATATTCGATTAATCTAGTCGTGAACTGAATAAAAGTATATTTTTACGAGGTTGGAAATGTTAGGCCTAGCCAACTCAAATGTTATATCTTATTTTGGGTTGCACGATTGAATTTTGTTTAGCTGCAATAATGTTTTTGCACGATTGAGTATTGTTTAGCTGCAAGCCTACAATAATGTTTTTTTTTATATCTAAGCCTATACATATCGACGATGGTTGAAGTGATAATGGTGGCTGAGTGATAAAATTGTTGGAGTAGTACAGGAGAGGTCGGGAGTTCGAACAGGCAGAGTCAAAGTGAATTTATTTGGAGTTATAAGGTTAGTTTAGGTGTAATTGTAGTTATAGGGTCGGTAAATGATTAGTACTACATTGGTTAGATTAGGTTGGTTTAAGAGAAGTATTATAGTTATTATAGTATAACTATAATCAAATAACCGCGCGTGGGGAAAACAAAATCCCACTCGCAGAGTCGTGCTCCAATTTTTACGCTTCTAAGTTCTAACCTTTCCATCTTCACGCTTCTAAGTTCTAACCTCCTTCACAAATATCTTCTCTCTTTTTCCTTCTTCATCCCATTTTCCCGCTCGCCTCCGGCTCCGCCTCGTCCCTCCTCCTCGCTTGACCCCATCATGTAGACTGGAGAGTATGGTGGATTGCTTCGTTTGATCTGATGTCGTGAGCAAGCTATTGGCTCCCAATTTCGCTTGTTGTAGGTACGTTAGTGTTGTTTCAGCCCTAATTGTGGTTCTGTTTTTTTTTTTTTTTTTTTTTTTTAACCTTGTACAAAAGGTCTTGGCCGTTTTTTTTGGTTTAATGGTCATTCTTTTTCACACACCCTAAAGTTTTCAGCCCTTTTTTCGACAAATTAATTTTTTTTTCAACCATAAACCAAAGCCTTTCCTTAAGCCCACGATTTTTAGTT
>JAYMSL010002029.1:0-15274 GCA_036897195.1 Plantago coronopus
AAATTGCTTGCAAGTCTTGCAAATTATATCCTCGTGGCATTGTATTATAGTTTATAGGTGTTAGAAATAACAGGGGATCTCCAATGAAATTGGAAATGAACCATGATCTTACAAATTCCAGTAACAACTCCAAAACTGAAAACGAAAATCAATGACTCTGAAAAATCGAACTGATAAGGTAATTGATACTTATTGTTAAAGTGACTTTTACGAAATATAAATTTATTTTCAAATAATGTGAAACTATTCTATAAGATGAATGATTAAGTTGAGTCAACACTCTATTACTAAATTTCAGCAACTGTATGCAACAAATTCCCATTTAGAGTCTTTCAAAAAAAAAAAAATCCCATTTAGATTTCGTAAAAAAAGTGAAGAACATCTCAAAAGTTCTACGTCCGAAAAAATAATCACTTACTTTGAAGAGTCAAATATGTCGATCTATACCCCTTAACTCTTGAACATTAGCTGCCAACTTTGTTAGGGAGACATACTAGACGATGAGTGGTCAAACTTTATAACCTGCCTCAACATTTTGAAAATCACTTTCTTTTTCATCAACGAATCACTTCACAATTTATAGGCTTACGGCTTACGGTTAGGGATTATCATAATGTAACCATTTACACTATCTTACTTGTACAATTTGCATGGATAAGATTACCGTTTCAAAGGAAAACTATGAAGAATCGAACTTAGACTAAGCGGATTGCCCTAGCCTAGATTACAAACACCATGATAATATATCATGAAATGGGACATTATAACAACTACCCAATCCGTTAGTGTCATGGTTGTATTAAATTTTGCCACATATGTGGTGAAACTTAACCTTTTCGTCAATTTTTCCAGTAATAATTGGCACAATAATCTTAAAAGTTAGGTAGTGTAGCTTACGTATTTTCACTCAACTCAATAATGTTCTAGAACTAAAGTACTTGAATGATCGTTAATCCTTTAGCAAAGTGAGATAAGGGTTGCTAATTACGCAACATTCCCATGACTAATTTTCTTCGGCTCTGTTCTTTTCAACTTAACTTCAGATCCATTCAGTTCAGTTCAGATCCATTCAGATTTGGTTAGTTCAAATTTGTACTTCACTTCAGATCCATTAAGTTCAGTTCAGTTCAGTTCCGAAATCCTCAGCTGAAAAGAACAGAGCCTAAGAACCGAGTTAAATACCACATACTATTATTTTCAGCCCCTCTCAGGCTCACCTTGAAGTCAACGCCTAGACTAGTAAAAAGTAAACTTTCGTTTATTCATGTCATGTGTATGATATAAGTCGACCATGATTTGTTTGTAATTCCTGAAACTCTAAGGGGTTGTCTTGCAATTTTCCCAAACTTCAATGATTCAAGTGCAATAAGATACCGGGGGTCCGGGACGGCTTACTGATAACGACCATTCTATATATAGTTTTGGCCAAAGGACAAACATGGACCTCCCATCCTCTATCCCACTTGTGTGGTGCCGAACACTAACCCAAAAGTTAAAAACTATACAAAATAACGATTCATACTTTAAGTTATTATAGTTTGTAGTTCATTTACTTTTTATGTAGTTTACCTTAAATCCAGCCAGTAAATTCAGTTCAGATTAATCCAATTCAAGTTCAGTATACAAAAAACATCAAGTAGTGGTGATAAGCAGTACCAAGTAAACTGCAAAACCAGATCTACCAACAATCTCTAGCAAATCAAAGAACAAGCTAACAGAGCAGCCATGGACAATCATCCTCATCACGTACTAATCTTACCATTCCCAGCTCAAGGCCACATAAACCCGATGTTCAACGTAGCTAAGCTCCTGAGTTCCGAACCCACCTTCACTGTCACCTTCGTCAACACTGAACACAACCATCGTCGTATGAACCTGAACCATCACAACAATAGAATAAGGTTCCTGTCCATCCCTGATGGGCTCGCACCTGACCACACGCGGTCAGGAATGTCTGTGGTGGACTTGTTCTTCTCCCTCGGTAAGGTGGGAAAGTCTGCCTTGAAGGAACTGATTGCTTCGATGAGCAAGCCGCCTACTTGTATAATAAGTGATGGGATTATGTCATTTGCCATTGATGTTGCTGAGGAGATTGGAATTCCGGTTATGACTTTTCGGACTTACAGTGCTACTTGTACTTGGGTTTATTTTCATCTGGAGAAGCTTATCCAGCAAGGTGAAATTCCACTCCTTCAAGGTATGTGTATTGAATTTGTGAATCGTTACAAATACAGGGGTCGTTCTGTAAATAAACCTTTTGAGTTACTGATTGTGATTAGGCAAACAGAATTGAGATTTGGTTCAGGTTTTGATATATTGAAATAATTAAAGTTCAGATTAGATTAATTAAGTTTCATAGATTTTCAAGCGAATTAAACCGTGTCTGACTGATAAGGTACTGATTATACGTTGATGCGCTAAATACATCATCTAATTTAATTTGGTGGATTAATGCAGAATTAGTATTCTGAACTTCTGAAATCTGGATTTTACTTCCAGCAACTAAAATCTTGAGTTCTTAACATCAGACTGATATCAATTCTGTGATGATGCATGATGCTGCCGGTAAAGATGACAAGGATAAGCTTATCACTTGCATTCCGGGATTGGAAAACATCATCAGACGTCGAGACCTTCCAAGCATATGCCGGTTAGACCCAGAGCACCCGTTCCTGCAGTTTTACATCACCCAGACTGCAAAAATGACTAAAGCCTCAGCCCTCATACTTAACACATTTGAAGAACTTGAAGCCCCGTTTATTGCTCATCTGAGCTCAATCTTTCCTAGTGTTTACGCGATTGGTCCACTCCATGCTGCTGTAAATTCTATCATGGTTGATGTTGGAACACGTGAGAGTTCGTCCAGTTTGATGCAGGTGGATGAAACTTGCATGAGTTGGTTGGATTCTCAGCAGCCTAAATCAGTTCTGTATGTGAGTTTTGGTAGTGTGATTGAGTTCTCTAAGGAGGAGTTGATGGAGTTTTGGTATGGGCTGGTTAATAGTGGTGTTCTGTTTTTATGGGCTATTAGGCCTGATTTGGTTTGGGATGGTCAAGTGCCTGAGGAGCTTGAGATTGGGACGAAGGAGAGGGGCCGGATAGTGGGCTGGGCTCCACAGGAGGACGTGTTGGCCCATGGTGCGGTGGGTGGGTTTTTGACTCACAGTGGATGGAACTCGACTATGGAGAGCATTTATGCTGGCAAGCCGATGATTTGCTGGCCTAGAGCCGTAGACCAACTCGTGAATAGTAGGTGTGTGAGTGAGATGTGGGGGGTTGGGCTTGACATGAAGGGTATTTCGGACAGATTGTCAGTGGAGAAAATGGTAAGAGATCTGATGAAGGGAAGAAGAGAAGAAATCGAGGAAAGGGTGGATAAGATTGAGCGATTGGCCCAAGATAGCATAAGGGATGGCGGATCTTCATATCACAACATCAAGAAGCTTATCGAATATATCAAATCACTGCACTGTTTATCTCAATCTCATTTGTAATATCAAATGAACAAATTATCAAAACAATTATGATCAATGTATTAGATCGGATCTTACAGTTAATTTAGGTTCATGCTTCAAAGCTAGACATAAAACTGTAAACTACCCATTTTTTATTTTTGAACATTAACCGTCTTGATCACTTTATGTGTACTTATCCATTTCTACTTATAACATAAACTAAATTCCAAATATACTCCACTCGTGCCAAAAGTCCTCAACATAGATACGTACATACTAATGTGAGCATTACCAGTCTTCACATCGCAACATCAAGAATCTAATTAAAGAATCAAATTACTGAACCGTCTATCTCGATCTCATTTGTAATACCAAATGAACAATTATATCAAAAGTTATGATCAATGTTTTAAACCGGATCTTACAATTCGGTCTGCCCTTCAAGACTACACACACAACGGAAAACTACCCACTTCTGACTACTGAACATAAAACCTCTTGATGTGTACTTCTCCATCACCACATAACATGATTAAATTCGAAATATACTTTAATCGCGCCGAAAGTCTGGACACAGATACTAATGTGAACATTACTCAAAGCATATTAAAAAAAGTTTATATTCAACACTAGTGGTCTACATCACTCTACATCATTTACTTAGAATCTGCATAAGACACTTACCAAATGAGAAGCAAATTGGAATCTTTCACCAACAGGCTAAAAGTATAGTCAATCAGAGGTCAGAATATCAAGACAAGAGACAGAATGTTCTCCAACACAGGACTTTTTTTATGATCACAAATGCTTCATAATGGCTGTAATAAAGAATGAACATGCTACTGTTTATGACCAAAAATACTTGGCATAGATTCTTCCAAAGAACCCTATTCTCATCAAATGTTCCAATCTATCCAAAAACTTTTAACCAAAAAGATGATTCTTTTTTCACCAATTTCTCACTATTAAAACCTGTCACAAACAAGTGTGGTTCATCCTGTTTAACCCCATTCAAACAAGCTATAACAAGTAAAAGCAGCAAGAATGTCTTCCATGCCAAACATGTGGGATAACAGCTTCAGCTGCAAGTTCACTTTTCCAGCTCCATATGCCCCATTCCACCACAGCATTAACTCGTACGGCGGCCACAGGTCTTACGCGACGACTCTTGACACCATCAATGAGCGCTGCGAGGCAGTGTACCCCAAGCCTAATGTAACCATTGGGGACTGGTACGAAACTGCTGACTCGTACGTGCTGAAGTTTGACATGTCAAGGTTCAAGAAGGAGGAGATAAAGGTGAAAGTTGAGCATGATGCTGTCAAGATTAGTAACAGTGATGGATTCTCGACGACAGTTCCGTTCCCTAGGAATGCTAAGACTGGGTGTGCTACGTCGAAGGTTGAGAGCGGTGTTCTTACTGTCAAAGCTCCGAAGAAGACCTGAGAAATGGGATTCTGAGTACTCAGGGACTAATTACTAGATAAAGCTTCGTAGGCAGAGTGAAGATACGTGTGCGAAAAATGATGAGTACCGTGTACTTGTTCTATATATGATTGTATTGTTGTAATTGATGCACAATGCATATAATTTGCTGTGCATGAACTGCATTGACAGATGATGCAAATAAAGAAGGTGTGAAGGAATAATTTGCTACACGTCGTATCTTTCTTTTTATGAAGAATCACACGTTTTAATCAGACAGATCGCGGAATATTTACTTGCAAGTTTGTAACAACTAAGATTAGCACAAACCAGAGGAATATGTGACACAGCTCATAAAGTGTGAAAGAACTGATCTTTTTCTGATAAAAATGATGCTCAGTCAGCAATTATCCATCGTTCATAATAGAGATTCGGAGAGCGTATAGAACATCTAGGAACACTTGGGATATATTCCATCAACGCAATCCGCGTGCTAAGTTGTTCTTCAGGCCTACTTGGGCAGAAAGATTATTCTGCGAAGAGACGCAGGCATCCCACTTATTGAATCCTCTCTATAAGACTCTTGACAGCATAAGCTCATCACACTCAACACATTGGATAACAGACTAGCTAATAGTCCTGTTTAGTTCCTTCTCCGGTTGAAAAATGCCTCACATGCCAATTTACAACCCAAATTTCAACTCTAGAGACATGTTCAATCCCCTGGACACACACTTCAACTGTCCTTTCTGTTCCCACGCTCCAAATTTTCCGACTTTCAACAACAGTTTCACTCCCACTCCATTTGGTGGCCCTATGTTTCACGGCCCGACTATGCCAATGCTACATCAACGACCTATGTTCCCTGACAGCATGGCACTTAAGTGGAACGAAAAACCTGAGGCGTATGTACTTAAAGTCGATATCCCTGCAGGACTCAAGAAAGAGGAAGTAGAGGTGAAGTTGGAGGGCAATTTACTCAAAGTAAGTGGCAAAAAGCACGTAAAGAAAGAGGAGAAGAAGGAAGATTGGCATCACTATGAGCGTAGTGATGCACAGTTCATGAACTCAGTTTCATTGCCAGAGAATTGCAGGCCAAATGAGATGAAATCTTCGTTCTTAAACGGAGCCCTTACTATCACAGTTCCGAAACGAGATGCTCACAAAGAAGCTCATTTCAAGAACATACAAGTTAAGGGTGCAAAATCTGCAGGCCATGGTTCTCATTAAGAAGTGTAATATAACATATGTGTGTACTACAGACTAAGTTGTTGAGCATACTTGACATAATAAAACTGTCTTTCTTTTAGTCCAGTTTCTTGTTTGAGTGATGTTAAACAGATTTTGAAGTAGTTGCAGAGAGCTAATAAAAACAGCCTTACTGCTGGATCACTGATAATCACGACAAACAGAAAGATCTAGCAGGAAAACGATGAACTAGGCCAGTGAAGATCTCACAACAGGTTGAAAACAATGATCAAACCTAAGTTGTTGGACAACAAAAATCAACTTTGTTATTCACACTCAATAGATCCTTTTCATCAACAACTACCTCCATTGTTTATTTTGCTTACATATATATAGTTGGATAGTTTAATTTCGAACCAATAGTGAAGCAAACCACTAATAATTCTCTCATCAGTTTACCTAAACAAAGACAAAAACAAGCAAAACAAATAACGATATATACTATGTCCATGCCTATGCCTATGCCGATGCCAGGCAATAATGCAACATTCACTCCGATGCAGATGATGCAGATGAGCTTCTACTGGGGCACGAAGGTCGTGGTGCTATTCAAAGACTGGCCAGGATACACGCATAGTGCTCGTCATGAGACCATGTACATTCTATGTCTTGTGATGGTGTTCTTTTTGGCACTTGGGGTCGAAATCTTGTCTATGAGTCCAAGGCTCAAGCCGATGGTCGTGAACCCCTTATTTAAATCATTCGCCTATGCTGTGGTTTTTGGAATACGAATGGCGTTGGCCTACTTGGTAATGCTTTCTGTCATGAGTTTCAACACGGGAGTGTTCATTGTTGCCGTGGTCGGACATATAGCTGGGCATTTCATCGTCAAGTATAGAGCGTTTACAGAACTTGAACGCGAAGCAGATCTCCGACCCTGATTCTTTTTTTTCCTGTCACGCGTCACTGTTCGTTGATCCAGTATGATTCTTGTAATTTGGGGTACATGATAATTCTTGTAAGCATGTGTTTGTGAATTTTTACTCAATTTGTAGTAAGCAATCCAACAAAAGAAATGAATGTTTTGTTTCTGTGACATAAACAAGCTTGCAATATGAATATGACTGTTAAAAGTTAAAACTATCCCCCTGGCCCTGGCTGTTCCGTTAATCATTACTCCGATTCCTAAGGCCAACGTAATAGGACCGAACTGCCATTATAACAAGAATGTTTTTTCCAGGGCAGATTAGAGTAACAAAAGATAGGCAATCAGATTAACAATATCAATTTCTCCAAATGCCATTTCTTTTCAGAATATCAGTATGATAAATTAATGTGTCAGTTATCAGAAAAATTAAAGATGCTCCATTTTTGCACACTTGAATCCAGAATAAGGACAGTTCTGTGCAATTACCTAAACAAAATAATAGTTTGACAATTCTGATTCATCGGATCTGTTCATGCTTCTGTCCTTGTGCTTGATCTGGTCTCACCAGCTCCAGGAAAGTACATGTTTTAAAAGTCAGAATCGGTCCAGAAGTGCCGGACAGTGGCCTCCCTTTCCCAATTCGATCCATCCAAGGAACCTAAGTCGGGTCTATGAGGCTGAGGCTTTGACATGTTATTAAGGCAACCTATAACCAGTTGAGCAGATACTCCGATCTCTTGATCATCTGGTCCAATTCAGTTCTGTAACATAGAATTCAATCCATTCACACTAACCTTTATTTTTCGATAATCAGTATTACCTTCACTCTGTAGCTAGTAGGCAGTATCATCTAATTGTATAATAAATCACCCAATGTTACACCTTCATTGAGATTCGATCTCCTATTTGCTACTCCGACTTCCTTATTACTCGGCCACTTTCTCAGTTCCTTGCTATTCGTTCTGATAACTCGATTATGCTGCATCGCGGAGCACATTCCATCTCTCTTGTTAACTTTATGCTACCTTGTTCGATTACAGACGTCCAAAAGAGGTTATAAATTACATAGTGTCTAAGTGTCTTAATCATCAACTTGAAATTAATTTATTCTTTAACCTTTGTCAACTTCTGCAATCATCAGGTTCCGGCAGGCACAAAAGACCAGCCGAAAACGACAATTTTATTACTATCCCCAGTTATTACAAGTGTTGAACATAGCAAACTTGTTAAAAACAGCCGATTTTTGTTCTAATTAAACTCTGTAGGTGTCAATGAACAGGAATGATTTGGTATCATTTACATTGGTTTATGCTCCATTCTTCATACATATACTTGGCTCATGTGATGTTACATTTAATTACATTCTCAATCTTTTAATTCTTCACCTCAACAATGCCAGAATACTGGTACGACGATTACTACACGGGAGGGGGGATCACGATAGTGGTGCTGGTAGTGTTCGTTTTGGCAGTTCTGATCGAAATACTGTCTGATGTTCCAGACCTAAAGCGCAAGTCCTTCAGGCCTGGGGTCGGGGCGTTTATTAAGGCTATTGTAGTTGTGTTTCGTATGGGCATGGTTTACTTGGTTATAGTTTCTGTGCTGTATTTCAGCATTATATCGTTCTGTGCTGCAGTGATTGGGCATGGAGTCGGGTGTTACATTGTCCGGTACAGAGCTCTCATCATGCTTCAACGCGAATCTGAAGTTCCGAGCTCTGCCTCTAACCTGGATGCAACTCCTGTATGAGAAAGGCGCTGCCTTTCATATTTTAATCGGAATCTTGTCTAGAACAACATGATAATTCTTGTAAGCATGTGTTTGTGAATTGTGTTTCAATTTGTAGTAAGTAGTCCAAAGAAAAGGAATGCTTCTGTTTCTATGACATTCTTGCAATATGAATGTGACTGTTAAAACTATGCCCCTGGCTGTCTCGTTAATCATCACTCCGACACCCCCTAAGGCACACGTAATAGTACATAAACGACTGATCAATGGAACAACATGAAAACATGCTTCATGTTTAAAACACTTGAATGCAGAATAAGGACTTCGGTGTAATTACGAAAACAAATTGACAGTTTGAAAAATTCGGGTTCACTGCCATATTCTTGAAAGAGATAATGACAATAAGAAATCTCCAAGCTCTTGAAAGCCGTCATCCCTGATCAGTTTAAGCTCCGCGTTGTTGATCTGGTCTCACCACCTCCAGGAAAGAACATACTCTAAAAGCCAGAACCGCTCCACAAATTACCGGAATGTAGTTAGACTGGTTTATGATGTTATTAAGGCACTCTATAACTAGTCGAACCAGACACTCCAGTTTCATGATCATCCAGCCATATTCAGTTCTTATAGCATTGCCCGGAATCAGTCCATTCACATGAAACTGAAACCTTTCTATTTTCAAGAAACAATGCTACAGTCGGCTGCTAGGAGTCGTATATCATCTATTACAAATCATTCAGTTTCAACTTCAATGAGATTCTATCTCTGCAGTATTACTCGGCCACTTTTGTCATCACTCCCTTGAGATTCGTAGTGCGATAACACAACTATGCCGCATCACGAAGCACATTCCATTTCTCTTGTTAATAACTTTCTGCTACCTCGTTCAATTACAGACGTTCATGACTTGGTAAAAGTTGTACTACAAGTTATACATAGTGTCTTAATCATTAATTTGAAATTGATTCAGTCTTTAACCTCTGTCAACATCTGCAATCACAAGTTCCGGCAGGCACAAAAACCAGCCATAAACGACAATTTCATCCAATTATAACAAGTGGTATACATAGCAAATTGGTTTAAAACAAAAACTGATTTTTGTCCTGAACTCTAATAGGTGTCAATGAACATGACTCATTTGGCAATTGGCATAATTTTCATTGGTTTATGCTCCATTTTTCATACATATACTGGGAAGATTTAACTAACAAGTCATTACCAATCATTATAATCCGTCACCTTGACAAACGTAAAACAATGTACCGGGATGAAGGATACTACGAGGGAGGGGAGATCACGATAGTGGTGCTGGTAAGTTTTGTTTTGGCAGCTCTGATCGAAATACTGTCTGATGTTCCTGAGCTAAAGTACAAGTCCTTCAGGCCTGGGGTCGGAGCGTTGATTAAGGCTATTGTGCTTGCATTTCGTATGGGAATGGTTTACTTGGTTGTAGTTTCTGTGATTTTTTTCAACGTTATATCCTTCCCTGCTGCAGTGGTTGGGCATGGAGTCGGAGCTTACATTGTCCGGTACAGAGCTCTCGTCAAGCTTCGACGTGAATCTGAAGTTCCGAGCTCTGCCTCTAACCTGGATGCGACTCCTGTTTGAGAAAGCGCTGCCTTTCGTATTCTATAGTTGATTCTGTGTACTGATTTTGTTGACATAATATTGCAATTGATTTTATGTTTAGATGTAATTTGAATTATGCTGGGGCAGTCAGTTGTTTGTTTTCTTAGAAAAAATTACATTAATCTAGTCAGTTTTTGTCACTTGAAAGATTCATTTTGTTGTGTTTCATTTTTGTTTGGATTTGATTCTGCACAGTTTTAACTTCTAAACATTATGCACAGGACTTAACAGTTTCAACTTTCAAGGTTCAGGCATTGTCATTTTTCGACTAGATTATTAAACGAATCGACTATCTAACATGCAAAATTACATTATGGTTCGTGCACCATACTACTGCAATTAAACTTGCTTTGAACAGAGACTAAAACAGAATTCTCACAAGCTTTTCACATTGAAGCAGAGTCGATGTATTTTCAAAGTTTTGCAACTTAGAAGTTAGAACCCGACATTGGTCAGGCTTTTCACTTGTTCCTTGAAGAGTACGACGTAGGTACGAATGGAGAATTGGAGAACAATAAACATGGGGAAAAACCCCCATAGAACAACCTTATTCAGAGAATATGTTATAAACTGGTCTCATGAGTACAACATCGATGAACTTGTGTGAACAAAAGAAGAGCTGATGCCTGCCTTAAAATGAGTCAAGAGTCAAGCAGCAACTTACAGTATAGTACATCTATCCAATCCAAAGGATGTAAATAGTCTTCTACCTCTAGGCCACAATCTGGACCATAAGCCTGCCGGTTGAGGAGCAGTGGCCTCAAGAAGGTTCTCTTTTTCAATTTCTGAAGTTTCCCGGTTTTCAGTATCAGGGGTTTGATCAGGAACCTCATCGACCAGATCTTTATCTCCAGCTTCTGCAATTTCCCCTGGTTTCTTGTCAAAAAGTCCCTTAAATTGTTCACGTGCTCTCCTGTGTATATCCTGTTTTGACAACCAGAATGGGATTCATTATACTGGCCAATCAGGACTGCGAAAAGGATGGGAAATGACAAAATACACAGGATCCAGGAAATTTGGAGATGTGGCATTCACTTTCAACATTAGAAGTTTCATATGCCTGTTCATCACAAGTTCCGGTCACAAATTGGAAGTTCGTTTGTCAACTAACCTGCTCTTCCTTTTTGAGCTTAAGTAGTGCTGCCTTTGCAGTAGCCTCTGATGATTTATCAGCAGTCATCATCTACAAGTTGGCGTGCATTTAAGAGGAAGTCAGCAGTCATCATCTACAGGTTGACATGCATTTAAGAGGAAGTCCGGAGTAGTATTAAGTTCATAAAGTTTCTAACAATGAATTCTACTAAAATGAGGTCTTACCTTATTGAAATCTGCTCGAGCTTCATCAAAATCTCCTCCTGTCAAATATGCCATTCCACGGCGGTAAAGAGCTTTGACATGAACAGGATTAGTGTCCAACACCTAAACAACAAGAATGCAGCAAATGCTCACTGGTAAGATTCAAATTTTGAACATTTAATCCAATGACCATAAGCAATCACTTTGAAAATTACCTTGTTACAAGCTTCAATTGACTTTTTTACTTCACCCAGTTTCAGCAAGCAGGCAGCAACATTCAGGTGCAACAAGTTCTTCAGACATTGGACAAAGGCATAAAAATTCATATAGATAAGAAAATGTGTCCTACAGAATGAGATTATGTTTGAATGTGTACAGAATAAGCTTAATCAGAATCCTTCCTGGTACTTACCCTTGTATCTGCAAATTCTTTGGCCTCTTCATCATTTTGCGGATTTACATGATTAAACTCCCGAAGCACCTGCGTGGAAATTATACTATTAAGGAACAAATGTTGAGTAGAAAGTGCATGCTACTCAGATGAATTTATCGTGCTATACATGATCATATTTCGCCTTCGCAAGATCATATTTGCCTTCCTTGAACAGCCTATTACCCTGAAAAATATATACATGGGAAAAGTCAGCATGTGCAAGGTCTGAAAGTAACTAGCAACGAAACATTTTGGCAATTAGTTGTTCAAATCAGTTGATTGCAACAACATAGTCCAATAAATTAAATTCTAATCAAAACCAAGAATCGAGGCTAAATTCAAGTGATGCATACAAGCATAACATATTTTGTGTTCGCTGCCACATGAAAAATTCCAAAAGTATTGAGAGGTACTATGTAATCAATCATGTGTCATATACCGTGCCTTTGATCTTCTCAACATCATCCATTATTTCTCTAAAGTTGAAGCCGGTCCAGTCCTGTATCAAAGGTTTGATAAGAGACATATATAAGCCGGGAAGATTGAATGCTAAAACTAACACCAGTTAATGCCCCGCATTAGGAATTAGAAGGCTGGTGTTTAATCAAAGTGAATAATCAATAATGAAATAATTGGCTAATATTGATACCAAAATGTGGCTGGGGAAGAATTTATTTTTGGAATTTCATTCTTGGCCAAAAGTTTCCAGTTTACACAACAGGTGCTTCAGTTTGTTTAGTAAGATTCCGGGTTTGCTCCCCAAAAGTGGTGAAAAGTGAAAAACCAAGCCCATTTATGGCCTAGGCTAGGATTACTAATGGGGAAAAGGAAAAATATAATTTACAAACCTTTTGCATCTCATAATCCAGAAGCTCAATCTCCCACTGGATGAAAGAACCTTCTGGAACTTTAGCAGGCCTTGCATATAAAACAGTGGGATGAGTCATTAAATTGCTTGGAGCGAAAACCAAAACATTAATAAATGCTGAAACAGGACACAATTGCTCATCCAATCATTTTGTATCTTATATCAACATGTGAGAAATGTTGCGACAAAATTTCACCTTGGAAACTTGTCATAAGCATAATCAGGGGGACATGTCACAAGAGCAATCTCTCCTGGCAACATCAAGCGAGTGCACATTTCAAATCCTTCTGGTACCTAGCGATAGGAGCACATCACAAGCAGTTGGTAATCATACAAAAAATAGAACAAATGTGAAACAACCAACAGATTCAGGTAGCTGAGGCAGGTTTATTGCTTCTTACATTAAGAGTAATATTTTAAATTCTGAAGTAACAATACATGATGAGTAGGATGCACATCAGATGGAAAACTTTCAAACTGTAATTCTAGTCCTTCAAAGAGGCTTACCTGCCCTTCTCCAGATCTAAATTCCAGAGGTTGACCATCATTATCAACTCTTGTATCATAGAAAACGGTCTTTTCTTCATTGAGAAGTGTACCCTTGTAGTGGACATGTAAAAGACTGTCATGAAGAGGGCAATCCATAGGAAATTCACCTAAGTATTGCAACAGATTGTAAAGCAAATAGCATCAACTTATTGTTATCAAAGTGATATTGCAGCAGAAAACACAAAAGTGAATTGCAGAAAATTCACTGCTTGAAGGAGTAACAAGAAGAGATGATACAATTTTGACAAAGAGCTATAGTTCACAGACAAAGATGATAAAGTATCTTTAGTAATTTTGTCTCTACAGCTAAGGAATTTAAAAAAAATCATAGAGTTTCGTACTTCAAGAAAACATCAAATTAAATTCACCTCTTCCATCATGCAGGCGGCGTTTGATTAGGCGTCCATCTCCAAGCACATCTCGCACCTAAAGTTTCGCCATTAATGAACATGAAACGCAAAATGACATGAAAATACAGAGTGAAATAAATGCACAGCCATTCTTTCCTGAAAGGTTTACAGCTCTTTCACAATATCTCTATTTTGTGGAAAAAATAAACAAACTTCTGTTTAGCATTGTTTGGCATAGGTACTCATGACATTATCTGCTTTTTCTTCTTGAATAATGAATTCATCTCAAGAAAAAGACACAAGAGCTCAGTAAAGAAAGACATATCACCTGAATAAAGTGTACCAGCTCCACTTCAAAGTGAATTTCAGAAAAAGCTTCTATGGATGGAATCAAAGGGCTTTCAGTTAGATAGTCTTTATTGACATAAATTACTGCCTTTTCTCCCCGTGACATCGTTCCAACTCCCATCTCAAGACCCTTAGGTACCTAATCCAGAGATAGAAGGGAAAAAAATCCATAATTATCTGTATAACCGGACTGGACAGCTATGCAAAGGTCCATTCACAAAACCTGGACAAGGGCCATCAAACACTCACTTACCTCAGATTTTCCAAAAGTGAAGAAAAAAGGTTCTCCTTGATCATATGATAATATCACCTTGCCATCTCCTGACTTTGCTGAAAGCCTGTAAAAAATGAAGAGTATAACTTAACAGTCCCATAAGACAACTAGGCACGAGAACTCGTAGGGCCTTCATAGCGTAGTGAAGAGCTGGAATGAGATAAAAGAAAAGGCATTAACAGTTACACACCAAACTTTGATTTCGTACGGTTCCCTGGGTTGCTCCCAACCTTGCCCTTCTTCCACAACCTATACAGACAAGTCAGTCAAGAGATACCAATATATATCTAACTAGGCCTTTTATTATTTTGATTTTTGTTTTTAAATGGCAAATGAATAATAAAGTCTAAACTTTAAAAACTATCCAACATAGATGAATGATGAAGAAAGAAGATGAAGAAGAAGAAAGAATCCTAGCACAATTACCTTCTTCACAACGCCTAAATCTTCACAGATAACCTGGGAAGAAAAATTAAAGAGCATATCCAAATTATTAGGAATACTGCACACATCAGAATCACATTTGGTAAAATACAAGTAGAAATTACCACATAATGCATCATACATATAGAATATGAACATATTTAATATGTTTCACATAATAGCAAATGGAAATACTTGCCTTGGCTTTTGAGAAATCAATAAGTTCGATCTCAAAGTGAAGTTCATCATCCTTGGGAAAGCCATCAGCTACAGAGAGCGGGCATTTCTCCTCACCATAATGCAGCTCAGGTTTCACTTTGAACTGAAATAATAGAATAAACCATCTAAAACTATATTGAACTAGGACCATATATATATAT
>JAYMSL010002030.1:0-15269 GCA_036897195.1 Plantago coronopus
TTGGCTTACGAAATTAGGGTTAGGTTAGTTTGTGTATAATTGGGATTTTTTGGTATTTTTCTGTTCTTTTTATTGTATGTATTTCATTATTTTTTATGCTAAAGAAATACGGGCGCTTGTAATTCACGTCATCACGATGTTTTTTGACCAGTGGGACCACGCATGAAGCTCACTCGTTTTTCTCCGTCAGTCTCACTAACGGAGTATGTCAATTGTACGAGATGCTCACATTATGTACCAAATCGATCGCGGACAAAAAAAGGTACCTAAATCGGTTATTTTTAAAGATAGGGTACCTTTTTCGGATTTTTCCCTTATTTTATAGCACATTACTTTCAGCAAAGCAATCTGCTCTTAGCACTTTTTTACTTAACTTTCTAAAGTTACTCAGTAGCACTTAACAAAGTCTTCCTCGCTCTGTTTATAAGTATAAGAAATATCCAACGTTTATAAGAAACAACGGTTAGACGGCAAGAATTTTTAAAGACTGTTCCCCCCCCCCCCCCCCAAACAATCAAACAGATTATAACCACCAAAGCAAGCCGTGAAGAATTGACATTATCAGGCATTTCAATCCAGCATGCCCTATTCCGACCGTATGAGTGAGTAGAATAAACTTGGTTGGATCACTTAATAAGCAAATTTGACATAAAAAAAATTCACCACCCTACCTGACATGCAAGCGACGCGTCATTTAATCACAAACTAGGGGATTCTTTTTATTTCATTGTTCACATCCAGGATTCCGCACTTTTGGATGCCAAGTCTGGATCTTAGTCTTCTTGCATTGACATTTTCTTCTCCGATCCTACCAATTTCAATCGCAGAACAATTGTCGAGCTTTCACTAGATTAGAGATGTCTAGTTTTTCATTACACTAGATATAGGTTTCAAAATATAAATCTAATTTAATTGAGCGTGTGTTTAAAATCCACAACGAAACCAAAGTGTGAATAGTGATCCGGATTAAATCTATAACTAAGCATATAGATGCAAGTTTCCCTTATGTTATCTTAAACTAGCATAAAACTTGTGAATATTGTGTCAAACAAAAATCGTTTCCTGTGATTATTGTATCTAACACCTTCTTAATAGATGTGTTTTTTATTTGTTTGAATGGACATTTGTAAGTAAAGAGGGGGGGGGGGGGGAAATATGAAGAAACATGCTATATCTAAGATCTGCTCAAATTTGATGTCGAGCTAAATTTTGATGGATATTTCATGACACAACATACATGGCCATATGTTTATACATGAATATGCCACGCATAGACTTTTGTAAGATATCTCGGTTGCAACGAACTTGCAAAATAAATACCATCCTTCATAACTACCCAATGGCATATACCAGTTTTACAATTATTGGGATCCCAGTTCGCATTGAAAACCTCGAAAGATCTATGATGTTGATTCCAAGTAACCTTACACCAAAACAACGTTGAGACCATGATATTGGCGCAAAAGTGAAAATTGAAGTCTTGAGTGGAGTAAAGTATATGCTCACCAAGATCGTCATCTTTGGATCTACAATGTGCGATTACGGGGGGAGAATTAGGAAGGATATAGTTAACAAGATGTACATCATATCGCTTTGTAAAACAATTTGTGTCATTTGAGGATGTTGATATTACATGAATGTAAAGGTTAGTGGAGAAGACAAGAAATGGTATGAGATGGTGCAATTTGATGTATAGAGAACTCATATTGTGGTTTGTGTTTAAAAGAGCTCATATATTATATCAATTCCATCATGTGTTTGGCATTATATATATAAGTTTGTATATACAACTTTATATAATGAGTTCATATAAGTTTTTTTATATAAAGCTTTCATATATCATCTTCTTATGTTGGAAGATTTCATATATACTTCTTTTCATTTTTCAAGAATATTCCCAAAATGTATATATCACCTCAAATAAGAGAACTATTTCTAACCCTATTGATTTTCCATATATATTCTTTTTGTATGAAAGAATAATAAAGAAAAAATGCATTTAAAGAAATAATGTCTAAAAGTGTTGGTCCCTTAGACTACAAGTTTAGGGGTAGAGGGGGGGGGGGGTGATCCCTTAGTATCATAGCTACCTGATCAGCCATAAGATAGTGCTCGAGATTGGATACGTCTTGGTGCAATTCTTCAGCGATCCCACAAAGCTCTCTGTTGACCCTGAAGTCAAACACCTCATGTGATATTCCACATATCTCAGGTTCAGGTAGGACTTCATCTTCAGAGTCGTCATAAACTTGATGTGGTATCAATATCCAGAGCATCCAGTTGAATTTGAATATTCTCACTACAACAAAAAAGGGATTTCCAGACACTGAAAAGCGTCTCTATATGCACCATATCGAGACACTTATGTATTTCGAGACACTACTTCAAGTGTCTCCAAAAGAGCCTCAATATAAGGCGTCCCAATAGAGTTCGAGACGCTTTTTTAAGCGACTCGATATCATAAGCTGTTGGGACACTTGTATATGTCCTCTAATTGTTTCTGGAGACACACATAAGTGTCCTTTTAAATGCATTTGATATGTGCATGTAGCATTTTTTGGTGCATATATTTATGTCTCTAAATGATAATTGAGACACTTGTATGTGCCCCGTAATTGTTCCATCATTTACGATAAGATCCTCCACGTTTGTTTTATTTTACAATTTTCCCACTACATTTCCAATCCGTCAAATCATCTCAAATGACAAAGAACAGATAAATTGACACCAACTTAATAACAAATGCTAATCAATATATTTCTGAAACCACAAAGAAAAAAAAATCAATTTTATTAATACCATATAGTACAAGTGTACAAGGTTGCATAGGATATGCACCAATCAGTGAAAACCTCAACCATTACAGATAAACCAGAGATACAAGATCAAGTTGCAGAAGTATAAATATCATGGCATGGAGCACAAAGTCTTGAACAAAATCAAGATCCACCTATTTTCTACATGACCTGCACATCAGATGATCATCTATACCACACTTTGCCAGAGTCGTCCAGTACCATCACCAAAAGCACCAGCTACATACCAAACCTGCCCTTGCAAACACCACCATCAACGTGTTTTCTCACTTAGAACAACATCGATCAGGATTAGCCAGTCCTTGTTTCTAAACCAACTCCACATAAGAAAGAACAATAAAAGTCAAATAAATCATTTCTAGTAGTTATTAGATGATCAGGTACCAAAAAGTTTAGTACCATCAGTATCTATTAAAAAAACTCAGATATGCTCCTGTAGATACATGTATTTGCATACTACAAACTAACCACCACGCTTAGCGCGGTCATAGCTATGTGAAACAGAATTATTTCACCTTCCCACCAATAATTTGCTAAAAGAAAAATATAAAGAAGAATTAACATTGGGCAAAAGTAGAATACATAGCTTTCTGAGTTCTTCTGAAATTCCTTCTCTCTTTTCTATTAGTAGGCTTTGTCCTCTTGAAGTCAGGACAATCTTTCTTGAAATGTCCAGGCTTCTGATAGTGAAAGCATAGGTTGTTACCAACAGCAGCTTCTTCAGGAGCTTTACCAGGCTGAGCTTCCTAATTCAGTGAGCTAGAGCCATACTGCAAAGTCTTGTACTGCTGATAGTTGTTGCAAGATGCTTCTTTAACTTTTCTTTAGCCTTTCTCATTTGTATTTCTTGAGTTACAAATCGAATCATGTTCTTTACAACAAGAGCATGATCATCATGAGTGTAACGATACGAAAACGGGTCATTTTTTTAAACCATAAGTCAAACTAATGAGTAACTTGCAAACGATACAATACTAGTCTGAAGAGCAAAAGTAAAACCCAAAGTCTCGAAATGAAATGCCAATATTCAGTGTTTGGACCCTTCATTTATTTAAAACTCCCAAGAACCCCACTCGAGTCACCGAATGCTAATCCTAATCTCCAAGCTGGTCATCTACACAAGGAAGGAAAAACAAAAGAGTGTGAGACAAAAATCTCAGTGGTGTCCATTTTAGAGTGGTGCAGTGTAGTGAACTTTTGCAAACTTTCAAAATAGCTTTCGTAAACTTTCAAATAACTTTTCACATAATTCTTGCAAGCAAACATTCACGAGTAACCACGAGTACCATGCCGCTCCTTATATCCCCATCCATGCCCTTATCACTCCACCCAGATAGCTAGTCTGAGAACACGACCGTGTGTACATTCACGGTTTAAACACGATTCCCTAAAAGACCTCGGCTGCTTCTGCCTCGCGCCTTAGAGGGAGGGTCCGATTATTCTAAACTACGCCGACAGACACAACTGCCCAGCAATAGCCGAAGTCCTCGAAGCCAAACACGCACGCAAGCTTTCATTCAATCATGCACAATCAATCACGTTCACACGAGCAAAATAATTTTTTTGTGTCCGTAGGACAAAATAGATGCACTTTTGCGTGCCTTTCTTAAGCAAACACAGCGGAAGCAAAACTTTCATGATTTTCAGTAAAGGTTTGGAAGGCAATAGAATAATCATTTCCGAGAAAACAATTTGATAATAACAATAACTTTTCGAGAAAACGGTTTGAGACTAACAATAAACTTTCGAGAAAACGATTTGACAATAACAATAAACTTTCGAGAAATATTTTGACACTATCCTAACTTCCTTGGTTTTTCTTTTGAACACTCACCTTAAGCAGGGATTCTCACGAGCACTAAAACGAGCTGGTATTCGATAGACCTGACAATAAGTCTCAATTAACATTCGAACTTATAACGACAATTCTACCCATACCCCTGAGCACATAAACGAGCCACTTTATTAGAAATCCTAATAACATAACGTTTGCATTTTTCAAATAATCACACACTAAACATGTAGACTAACTATAAAATATAACACTTGTTAATTACCAAGTTTACAACATGCATTCCATAAGAGTAAGAGTACCCTTAAGGCAAAACTCATATAATATCATACTAAACTACATACTAACATTTATAAATTATCCAAAACCTATAATCATCAAATTATCAATCATGCAGTACATGTATTACTTTCAAAAGCATATGATATATCTAGTTTTATTTTATTTCCAACACATGGCATATATATTAAAGATATATAATAAGCAGAAAAACTACCGTTAGATTATTCGATTGAGTTCAGATTTAGGGTCTAATTTGAATTCTTTTAATAAAGATTTGCAAGTTTTGTAATAAATAATTTGAAAATATAGAATCCATGTTACTCACAACTCTTTAAATTTACTACATCTATTCCATATTTTTCTCCTTTTTTCGTAATCTGAATTTATAAAAATATGGTCATCCAAAAATAATTCCGACTTTACCAAAATAATGTCATCGTTAATATCTACGATTTGACATCCATAATGAATATGTTTCGATAAATTTTTTATTTTAAATAATAGTAAAAAAATACATACTTTTATTAAATTCTTATTAAAAAATAATTTATTATACCATATTACGCTTATCCAAATTCAGATTTCACTAAAATAATCTCTTTGTTAATATGTACGATTTGACACCAAGATGAATATGTTTCGATAATTTTTATTTTCAATAAATAGTTGAAAATTACACAATTTATCATACAAAAACACAAAATAAAAATAATATAAAACTTATAAAAAAGCGCCACAATAACATGAATATGCTTCACGTGTGTAACACGTGATGCGATTCTAGTATCATATATGTACAATAATGTATTGGGGTATAATAAAATAGTCACATCTTCACAATTTTTAGACATTTTTATTATGCCATTAATGCGAGTAATTTGTTGTATTGCGTTCATGAATCATTTCACAGAAATTGAAAATGTGTCTTTGGTAATATTGACCAACATAATCCATGTACCTGAAGTGCTTCGTTTGACGAATTCCAAAGAATCAAGTAAGTTAGTCAAAATTCATGAACGAATTCGTGAAAAACTTCACTATATTGAGCAGTCTACACTTCACCTCATAATGTACTACATCAAGTGGCGCGTTCTTTCTAATCTAATTATGAATAAGATTCAATTTGCGTTTTATGTTACAAAACTATCATACGCGGGGATTCACGTGTCATTTATGCTTGTTCAATAATATATATACTTGGTAAGCACCATTAGTCTTGTTTGTAACAATACGTACGGGTGGATCAGTTCGCGTCGTGGTATGCTAATGTACATATTTTTGCGCGTCAATTTTAATTCAATATTTGGTATTTTAATTAGTGGCGGATTCAGATAAACTGCACCTTGAAACTGTTACCGACTCCTAGAGCTTCTGCTCACAATGCTCCTTCATCTCCTTTAGTTTGTTTCCTTTCGTTTTTTTCTTCCTTTTTTGTTTATTTATATTCAATAAACCTGATCTGATTTTGTAAGTTTCAAATCAATCCTAAAGTGTCAATATATAGGTGGTAGAGTTTGTGGCGGCTGGAGGCTATAGTTTATGGTGGTGGCGCGCGACTCAGTAGAGTGGCGGCGGTCGGTGCAGTGGCAGAGGTGGAGATTGTGGTGGTGGCTAGTTGTTTGGTCGATAAAGATGTGGAGAGCTGGTTGAATTTTTGGTCCTGGCGTTGAAGTAATTCAAATTTCCTTTTTCAGGTTTAGTCAAATCAAATTGAGACACGTTGTAGTTGTTAGGTTTGGGCACAGTGTTAGGCCTCTCTTAAAGTCTTTTTGAGGTTTCAAGTTGTAATTGTCGTGACGGAGGTTAAGGTTGAGGTTTGTGGTGGTGGCTGGTGGTTTGGTTGGTGGAGAGGTGGTTTTGGTCTGTAAAGTGGTGGAGGTTCGGTGCAGTGGCGGTGGTGGAGGTTCTGATCCGGTTTAGGTGCTCCTTAGGAACTATGAGTTGGTTGTTTCGGGTGAGATGTCGGTTTAGGCAAGCTTCATGGGATGTGGGTACATGGAGGTTTTTGTCAGAAGATGGCAGAGGTTTAGGCATATTCTGAGCAGTGGGTTCATGTTCAGGTGCGTTTGGTTCAGGTCCGGATGTTGGTGGGGATTCGAACCCCGGTTCTCATATCCAGCTTTGTTTCGTTGATTGTGTGGTGCAGTCTTAGATTCTGGTCGAATAGATTGTATTGTCAAAAGGTGTGGACTTTTATCGTAAGATCAAAGTGATAGATTTTCAGTTGAATCGCAGTTAGGTCTGGTAAAGTACTTGACTTCTTTTTATTTATCCACGTGCATCTTTTATGCTCTTCACGAATTAATTAAAAAAAAAATAGTGGTGCATTCAATGAATGCATCTTCATTAGATTAGAAAGTAATGAAGATACAAATTATTGTATTGTGTCTTTGTCACAGCCTTCTCCTAGAGGTTATATATTCAAATGTTTATATATCTATCTTGTTACGCTGTAAAATTAGGTATGATATTTCTAAATGAAATCGATGCTGCGCTATTCCGGCGTCACCTGAAATTAGTGACCCACAAGTGCACGCTAGACTAGTACATTTGGGTCATGTATATATAAGTAAATATTACTCCCTCCATTCTTTTAAATAAGTTTTAATGTCCATCGTTAGTATAGATAAAACTTTAGTTATTCTGGTTAGCAAGTTTGTAACATAACGCTATATAAGAAAAGTTAAAAAGTTTTTATTAAAATGAGTTGTATTTTTTTTTTTTTTTTTTTGAGATAGACTATTACCATCGTTTACAAATTTTTAATCAACAGATAATCAAATACTTTCAAAGTCTTAATGCATTCAGAAATAATCACTCATTTCGAAAATATAATCACTAATGACGGGGATCAAATCCATGTCCTTTTGGATCCGGAATGTCTCACCTAACCACTAGGCTACAAGCTTTTTTACAAATGATTTGTAGTAGTATGTAAACTTTGAAAGTTAAATTTATGACTGACTGTACATATATCCATTGTAATTTACTCACCTACCTTCTTTTCTTTGACACAACTCCCACTACCTTTTCAAACACTTTAATAATAATTATATTTTATTTCAATAGACACGGTTAATACTTTGGTTAAAAATAATCATGTCATTATTTGGTTTAACGGAAAGTCAAATCAACAGCTTTAGACCGGATAAACAAAGTAATTTATAATTAAACATTTAATGCATGCAAAACATTCTCCAAAAAATAAATGATATACCCATAATTAGGAGCCTATAAATACATGTACATCTGGTTCTATCTAACTACAACTTCTTGCATTATATCATACAGAAAAGAAAGCCAATGGAGAGCTCCAGTACACTACTAGCCATATCATTTATAGTTGCATTGGCCTTCATCTCAAAATTACTCCAAAAAACTAAAAACCCTAAAGTAAAAAAGTCTCCACCAGGTCCAAAACCATGGCCTATAATTGGCAACCTTAACCTTATAGGTTCAGATTTAAAGCTGTCTCTTCACTTATTATCCCAAAAATATGGAGACATTATGCAACTTCAGTTTGGCAAGTATCCAGTGCTGGTTTTATCCTCACCTGAGATGGCCAAACAGTTGTTGAAGACTCATGATAGGGTGTTTTCCTCTAGGCCTCCCTTCTCAGCCGGAAAGTACGTAAGTTACGATTACACTAACGTAATCTCAGCCCCTGTAGGCCCATACTGGCGACAAGCACGCAAACTTTGCGTGGCTGCAATGCTCAGCCCAAATAGGATCGATTTCTACAAGCATATTCGCATTGAGGAAATGCGTAACTTGTTGTCTCAGCTAGGCTCATTTGGGGAACAACCGGTCATGATCCAAAAGCCTGTAACACGTCATGTTATGCGACTTATTTCTAGAATTGTTCTTGGTGACGGTTTTTTCGCTGAAACAAGGAAGGAGAACCCAGTTGTGAATCTTGAGGACGTAGAAGAGTTGGTGGAAGAATGGATGCTAATGAAAGGAGTGTCCTGCATTGGGGATTGGATACCGTTACTTAGGTTTGTAGATCAACACGGAGTTCATAAGAGGATGAAGGCTTTGAACCGTAAGTTCGACAAGCTTACGGGTTGGGTAATTGATCAACACTTGGCTAGAAACAAAGGAGTGGTAGATTTTGTGCCTCAGGATGCAGTGGGCACTCTGTTGAAGCTTGCAGAAGATCCAAATCTTGAAGTCCCACTTACTAAGGACAATATCAAGGGAATAGTTCAGGTACTACTTGTGTTATCTTCATTAATTAACTGCATGTTCATGTTTTACTTGTCTCTTAATTAATTTAACAATGTGTTCTTAATTTTCGTTTAGGTGTTGAATAATTATGAATGAGGTTCAATATATGTCGTGTACAGAATGAATAGATTTCTTGCACACGACTGTTCAGATCAAAAGGCAAGCATATCTTGTAATTGTGATATTCCCTTATAGATCTCCTAATTATGTGCAGGACTTTCTTGTGGGTGGCACGGATACCACAATAATTACGATTGAATGGGCAGTCCATGAAATTTGTAAGCAGCCAAGAATAATGGACAAAGCTAAAGAAGAACTGACTAGAGTTGTTGGCAAAGATAGATTTGTTACCGAGGAGGACATCTCTAGATTGCCTTACCTGAACGCAATTATCCTGGAGACGATGAGGCTACATCCACCAGCTACATTAACACCTCTCCATTATTCGACCGAGGATTGCAACATGGCAGGGTATGATATAAGCAAAGGAACTATAGCCTTGGTAAACATATGGGACTGCGGAAGGGATCCCAACACATGGGACACTCCTCTTGAATTCACGCCAGAACGATTTTTAGGTAAAGAAATTGAGACATTTGGCACCAATTTCGGACTATTGCTATTTAGTTCGGGAAGAAGAATGTGCCCAGGTTATGAACTAGGACTTCTCCATATCCGGTCAACGCTTGCTAATATGCTTCATGGATTCGACTGGAAATTGCCTGAGGGGATCAACCCTGAGGATGTACCCACAGAAGAAGTATATGGACTTACCTCCCACCCAAAACAGCCTATCTCACTTATCTTGGAACCTACACTCGTCATTTGAAATGCTTATGTGTGCTTTTATCAGTTCATGGTATACTCCTCAATCCAGATTAATCCTTTTCATTTGTCTTGCAAAATAAAAATGTGAAAATGCTAATTTAGAAGAACACAGTATTGCTAATCTTGTATGTAATTTAAACCTCTAACTTTATGTCGTATTTCTATGCAGAATTATGTCTATTATTGCTCAAGTTGAATAAGAAGTGGAACTGCTGGAGTTCTATATATAACTACTTCATCCAGAGAAACATTGTGTGTATTTGTACTTATAAAAATTATGTTACTTGTTATATATATGGTGTTTTGAAAACTTAATGTTTATACATTGCATGTATTTTGAATATTCGAATCAATGACATTGGTGCTCCATATGTCAACGTTTTGGTTGTCTTGATAGTGTTGAGGGTAAAACCGTGCTAGTCCGTATAGTTCAAGGTCTAAGACGAATTCAGTCTCTAGAGCGTTATGATCCGCAGTAGCTAAGGTAATTCGTTCTAAGTCTTCAAGCTCTCCAATTCGTTCTCTTCACGTTCTTGTAATCTGAAACCTGCACACTCAAGGTAGGGGGAGGGGGTTAGTCGTTCAACCGGATTGCCTGTAGACAATACGGAGTAGACTTAACGTAGGAGGCCTAGCTCGAGGTAGGACCAATCCTATAATGAGAGAGTAGAAGGCTTTAGAGAGTGAGAGGAGAGTATTTAATGCTTACTTGCAAATGAAGGCAAATGCTTGGTATTTATAGTAAATCCTTCCTGGATCTCAGCCTTTAGATCGATCTCCATCCGACGTCCCACGTTCGCTCTCATCTTTGGGCTAGGCCCATGGCCTCATAATTGGGCCTGATGGAGTAAGACGAACTGCGGGCTGATCGTAAAATAGTCGAGGTGTACTGGCTCAGTCGTGCTCTACGGATGTCATGGTCTAGAGGACCATGCTCTAGAGAGTGATGACAAAAGTTCGAGAGACCGTCCCGACGAATATAGTGGGAAGAAGGTCTAGCCACTTTTCAGTGTAGGAGGGTCCCGAGGTCGATGGGCTCCGACCATGGTAACATGTAGCAGGAATAAGGTCTAGATATTTTTCACTGGTGGAGGAGCTCCGACCATGGTGAGCCCCGAGCATGAAGATGCTCCGACCTTGATCAATTCTTCGGTGGTGCTTTGCTCTCCAAGGCGCTTTAGAGCTTGCCTAGGACGCACACTCATATAGTATAGTTCGAGGACATATTTTGTCCCTAACAAGAATATCCTTGAAAAAGATCTGAGTAATGTGGAGAAATCCTTGCACTTGGACCCTGTTAATTTAGGCCTTAAAGTTCAAACTATTAATAGTCAGATTCATGATATCCTCATCACTAAACACACCTTCTGGAAACAAAGAGCCAAATGTAATTGGATTAAAAACATTGATACCAACTCTAAATATTTTCACAGTCTTGCTACTCACAAGCACAAGAGGAACATGATTCATGGCCTCTTAAAAGATCAAGGGGAGTGGGAGCATGAACCTAAAAACATTTGCAATATGTTCAAAGATTTTTTCTCCAACCAGAGTAGAGCTGTGCCTAGTAACCTTAATCCTTTCCATGACATTTGTGTTCCTACCTTATCTGATACTCAAAGTAGTGCTTTAGATATGAATGTCACTGATAATGAGATCTGGTTAGCTGTCAAGGCTATTGGTCAGGACAAATCCTCTGGGCCTGATGGCCTAGGATCTGGATTTTACATTTCTAATTGGAATATCATCAAGCAGGATGTCTGTCAAATGGTTAGGGATTTTTTCAACACTGGTAAGCTTGACCCTGATCTTAATACAACCTGCATTACAGTAATTCCTAAAAAGACTAATGCCCAAACTGTTTTAGACTTTAGACCTATTAGTTTGTGCAATGTTAGTTATAAGATAATTACCAAAATTCTTGTAATAGAATCAGACCTTACCTTGATGGTCTTGTTTTCCCTTTTCAAAATGCTTTTGTTCCTGGGAGGCTCATTTCTGATAATATTATGCTTGCTCATGAATTTGTGCATACCATGAATAGGAAGAAAAAAGGTAATAATGTTCATATAGGTCTTAAACTTGATATTGCCAAGGCTTATGATAGGATCAGTTGGAATTTTATTGCCCTTACTCTTCATAAATTCAAATTCTCTCCTAAAACTATTAAACTCATTATGGAATGTGTTACTACTGCTACTCTGTGTGTTAGAGTAAATGGTATTAAGTCTGAATTTTGGATTCCAGGTAGAGGATTAAGGCAAGGGGACCCTCTCTCCCCTTACCTCTTTATTCGTTGCCAGGAAATGATTGTCAACATGCTCTGCACTAAGATGAATGCCAAACTACTTGATCCTCTTATTATCAAGGGTAGTGATATTAAGATCCCCATATTTTGCTTTGCTGATGATTGTCTTTTGTTCTGCAAAGCTAATAGGAAGTCCTTACATACTGTTCAAACTGTTTTCAAAATTTATGAGCAAGCTGCTGGGCAAGCCATTAGCTGGGATAAGTCTAGAATTATCTTTAGTCCTAATGCTCAACCCCAGTTTAAGAGAAGAATCATTGAAAAGCTAGGGGTCAAATGTAATGGCAGACTGGATAAGTACTTGGGTCTACCTTTAATTCATGGTAAAAAGAAAGCTGATTTCTTTCAAAATCTGATTGAAAAATCTAGTGACAGAATCAATGCCTGGTATAACAGATATCTATCCCAAGCTGGTAGGGTTACTCTGATTCAAGTTGTCTCAACTGCTTTACCAGCCTATAACATATCTGTTTCTAAAATTCCTGATAATATTATCTTGAAGCTTAATTCTATTAACAATAAATTTCTTTGGAATGAGGCTAGGGGAGGTAGGAAGAAAGCTAGGGTTAGCTGGAAAAGAGTTTGTTCTCCTAAAAGTTGTGGGGGTTTGGGTATTAAAGACCTCCATACTCTGAATATTGCTTTTTTGATGAAACTCAGTTGGAACTTATACAATAAAAGCAACTTTCTTTGGGCTAAATTTTATAAAATGAAGTACTTTCCTCACACTGATTTCTGGAATGCTGTCTCTAAGCCTACTGACAGCTGGTTTTGGAAAAATATTATTAGCTGCAAGAACTATCTTATTGACAACTTGGTTTGGCAAGTAGGGAAAGGGGATAGAATTAGATTTTGGATAGATGCTTGGATGTTTGAGGGACCTCTTAGTTCTATTACCCTCCCCCTCTGATCACAGACTGTTATGTTAAGGAGTTCATATCTGATTGCATGTGGGATTTCAATAAACTTTCCAACTGCCTACCTCTCACCCTTGTTCTGAGAATTATTAATATCCCTATAACTGGGAATGAAGACAGACTCATATGGAAACATACTAGCTCTGGTCTTTATACTATTAAAACTGGTTATCAGAGCATCATAAATACTATCTCTCATGGACCTCACTGGCCATGGAAAATTATCTGGAAACTTAAGATCCTTCCTAGGATCAGAATGTTCCTTTGGCAAGCTCTTTGGGATAAACTTCCAACTCTTGCTAATCTTTACAAAAGTGGTATAGTGGATAATGATAGATGCAAACTTTGTTGGAGTAATATGGAGAATATTAATCACTTAATGTTTGAATGCAGTAGTTTTAACCCCCTCAGAGAGGCTATCTTTCCTTCCTCCTTTACTGATAAGTTTCAGGATTTAATGGAATGTGTGTTTAAAGGTAATGCATCTATGGAAACTATAAAGAATTTGGCCATATTTGCATGGATTGTCTGGAGGGCTAGAAATGACTTTCATTTCTCTGGAATGGATGTCAATAATGATAGCCTACTTAGGATGTTCAACAAAACCATGGCTGATCATATGGTTGCTTATGGGAGGATAGGTCGTCCATTTAGTCCTATCATTGTTAAATGGAAGCCTAGTCCTAATCATCTTGTCACTTTAAACACCGATGGCTCAGCTCATGGGACTTCTGGCCCAGCTGGGATTGGTATGGTTGTTAGGAACCAAACTGGAGCCTTTATGAAGGCAGCTGGAGCTTTTATTGGCTTTACTAATAACAACAGAGCCGAGCTCCTTGCTCTTTTTAATGGAATTAAGCTGCTGGACAACATGAACATAACTTCTGCTCAAATCCAGACTGATTCTAACTACTCCTTTTCTTGCATTTTCAGGACCCATGAACCAGCTTGGCAGGACAAGAAGCTGGTACTGCAAATTAGCGCCCTTCTGGAAGAACACAAGGACTATCAACTTAGCTTCATATTCGGAGAGGCTAATCACAGTGCTGATGCTGTAGCCAAGTTTGCTAGTTCCTCTTATCTGTAACAATGTTTTAAGTATCACAAACAATAATCCCAGTGTTAGCTTTTGTGTAATAGATGGTAGGCTTAATAGTAGTGTCAATATCTGGGAAATCTGCCCTCCATGGTTGGAGGATAAGATTACCCAGGACAAGACTGGGTAAGTTTATTTTAGAATTAGGAAGAAGACTGGATGATGTAACCGGGCTGGTCATGCCCTCATGTTGACCTGTTTGTGTTAATATTAGTACTCTTTTCCAAAAAAAAAAAAAAGAAAAAGAAAAGAAAAGAAAAGAAAGAGATACCAGTCAGTCACTAACCAAGGTCTTCATTCATCTAACAAACCAGAGATATGTGAACAATTACTTGATTCTGATGGAATTAAATCACTTTACTGTACTCCTTTTTTACTATTCCATAAAGTTACATAGTAAAACTTGTCATTTGCAACAGAAAGAAAGCCACAGACTGCACATATCATCTCAAAACTTGATGAATATAAAGATGAGAGAATAATTTCTGCAACTCACATAAAGGTAAATATACATTTACATCATTATAAATTTATGCTGTCCTTTACTGGCAATCGACAAGACCACGAATGAATCCTTCATATCCCAATTTCAAAGGCACAAGGTAGCATATTCCCACATCATGCAAGTACTGGTTCTTCCATAACTGCATTTATAATGTGAAATTATACTTCAAATTATATCAACTCAGATAAGAAATTAAAATATAATGTCACATGAGATTCGGGTTGGGTGTCAGTGTCAGTGAGCAAGTCGATGTATAAGGGAGTAGAAGAGAGAGGCCTTTCGTTCGTGATGAAACCGGAGATGAAGAATCCTCAGCTGCTTCTGTAATGACTGGGGCTTTCGTTGGCACATCAGGCAGGTCCAGCTTCTCTTCTTGCTCTTCGTTAGCTGCAGTCGTGGCGGGGATATCAGGCATATCTTGGAGCATTAACTGCACAACGCAACAAAATCCATTTAGAACACTACTACAAATTAACTTTCTAGAAACTAAAGATG
>JAYMSL010002031.1:0-15267 GCA_036897195.1 Plantago coronopus
AGGGTTTATCTTTTTACGGTGTAGAGTTTAGATATTATCGGTTTGGGTTTAGGATTTAGGGTTTACGGTATAGGGTTTAGGGTTTAGGTTTTAGGATTTAGGGTTTAGGGTTTAGGGTTTAAGGATTAGGCTTCGGGAATTAGGGTTTAGGGAGGGTTAGGGTTTGTTGTTAAGGTTAATAACAAACAAGAATACGCCGTACGGATGAATTTACTCGATAGTACACCAGGATGTACCATTGCTATATAAAGTGTTATGGGTTTTGGGATATAGTTATCATTGTTTAGGGGATCTAAGATTTTAGTTTTTGTCATGGTATTTGTTTCAGCTCTAACAAATATAACGTTGATATTATTGGGTTATGTTTCAGGGTGTAGGGTTTAGGGTTTATTGTCTAGGGTTTATAGTTTAGGTTTCAGGGTTTAGAGTTTAGTTTTTAGGGTGTGGGGACTAGGGTTTCTATTTCCTGGTTTAGGGTTTGAGGTTCGGGAGGCGGGTTTTAAGGATGGGGGTTCGGGTTTTAGGTTATAGGGTTTTATGAGTTAGGGTTTTAGAGTTAAGGGTGTAGGGTTTTAGAGTTAAGGGTGTGGAAAACACTTTGGAAAAACGTGCATTTCAGGTGATGCAAACACGGAGTATATGGTACAGTTCTCTGTACAATTCATGTAGCTAATATCCTGTGCATTTTTTGATTTATGATATATTGTCTATGATCAAAGCTCTACGTGTTAAGCTTTGATGATACATATTGTTTAAAATCATGTTACCAGGAGTTTACAATCTTGTATAAATTGTATAAACATGTTTCGAACAGCAAAAAAACCGAGGAAGGCATACTCACATTCAAAACATTGTCAATGATTTCCTTGATAAAAAAAATATATAGTCTTAACATGTGCGCCCACCTGACGCTATAATTTGAAATATGTATTTACAACGACAGTCTGATTATGAATTTGATAATACATAACTTAGCAGTGGAATAACTTGTAACCAGGATTGAGGGTTTAGGTTTTAGAGTTTGATAAAACATAACTTGTTTCTAAAAAAGGATCCTCAGAATAACTGAATGTCCTGAAGAGAATGAATTAGTCATCAACATGAACGAGCTAACAAAAACAGTGGAATAACTTGTGCCAAAAATATATAACATTTTCTCAGTATTACAAAAGTTCATACAAGAACATTTACTAAAGAACAGAATATGCATATCCTTAATTTAAAAACAGAGACTTTCAGATGAATTTCTAAACTTACACAACTTCTTGATTCAGAATAACAATTACATACTTAAAACACATTAAATGCGTCTAACAAAACACCCATTGAATCCACATGTCCACACACAACATTCGGCGCTACTTATCGACATGAAGTCAGTCTCAACAAGGCTAAACCAACATAAAAATACTTATACTGCTAAAATAACTCACATCCGATAATTAACACAGCCCAAAGTCAGAATGTTCAGTCTAGTATTTTGACAGCAATCAAAGCGAATAAAACAAGCACAAGAACAAGCCCAACGCTGCTCAGGTCTGTGTTTGTTCCATCCTTACTCTTCTGAAGATCTTTAATAGCTACCCTCAACTTCTTGTTCATCTCCAGAGCTTTTACAAGTTCCATCCTTTCACCATCCCTCTGACTTATCTCCTCCCTAGCATCGCACAGCTCCAATTCAAGTGTGAGTATTCTGTCCTGGAGGTATTCAATCCTCTTCCTCAAGTCATCTTCTGTCTCTTTTCCTGGTTCCGGTACAAACCTGAACAAACTGCACCCACCTCCTTCTTTCTGTAAATAAGAATAAACGATTTACTGCTATTAGGGTTTCAGTCAAAATTGGGGAAACCGATCAAGATGCAAATGAAATTAAAAATTAATTACTAATACTACTCACATATCGTAGGGGACAAGCTATAAACTTCTTTCCCGGATTCTTAGCAGTTCTCGACACGTAGATCCGCGGGACCTTGGCACAGCTGCAAAGCTCGCCGGGATATCTGTAAAGATCGACGTTCAAATGAGCTGAGGATGAAGACGAAGACATTTAATCAGCTTGGATGAGGGAAGGATTGGGGTAGCCGCGAATTGGACGAGTAGGAGGGAGAGATAGTGAGATATGGGGGCGTTTGGTATCTGCTGCAGCTATTGGGAGAAAAGAATGGTGGAGGAGCGACAGATTTAACAGTAGTAAGATCTACTAAGATACTGATGACGACGCGTGTTCTGCAAGATGATTTGATTAATTTATTTATGTTTTCAATTAATTTTTTTATTAAGTAATAATTATGGTGTTGACTACCCACTACTACTTACATGACTTGATGTGGAAATTATATTATAGTATTGCTTATATTGTTTTTTAAAGCAGATTAATAAATTTGAATATTAGTTTAAGTCAAAACATGTATTATTTAATAAGCAACTAAGATATAGATATATTTTAATGATCAAAACACAATGGGTTTGGTGTATTTAGGGTTTAGGGTTTAGGGTTTAGGGTATAGGGTTTAGGGTTTAATTTAATAATCTAGTATACACAAACGCTACTTCAATGTTCACATTAAACTAAATGGCGGTTAGATTTGATAGAAAATATTAAGAAATAAGTATAAAAGTACATTCTTAAAAACACTCTAACCTAAAAAGGTCATTATAAGAGGTTTGAACATATGTATTATGGAATTTTAGACTATATTTCTTTATAAGAGTTGAAAGAAAGGAGTGCCAACCAGATCATTTAATGAGTGACAAAAAAATTTTCACAAAAATATACACTCGAAATATATAAAAAATGTACATACTGTAATGTCTTTGATAAAAAGACAATATGTCACCGTAATTACATTATATCTTGCAGGCGAAAATAACTTGTTCTTATGAAGATCATGTTAGGACTTCGATGATTATACTGAAGTGTATACTGAAACTTGGAGACATTAGCAATTCAACACAGTTGTTCCATGCAAGATCAATAGAATGGATTCATGCCCACTTAAGACATGTTTTTCGTTGGTTTCTGATCACACGACGCAAGTAGGTCCCCCGCTGGCTTGTAAGCATATGTTTCTCGTACACGTAACCAGATGAATTATTATTGTAATATTTCAATTGTATTTTCCAACTTTCTACATCAATTTATTCATGATATATTGTTTTCAAATTACATTTTGTAGTTAATGCATATAATATTTACATTGAACGGGATACGTTTCATAATGTGTCGTCCATCAAGGTGGTCTCTATCAGTACGACCGGCACCAATATGGATTATGAATAAAATGTATCTATAATACCTGCATTATAAACTCGAGATATTCACATTTAATGGAAATCCCGAATGGGAGACTGTGGTGAATGACTACACGTAGGATTATATTAGGATACTCTCTACGATAATCTTGAATAATGTGAATTGAACGAAAAGAATATATGGAGGACAAAAAAAAAAGTGAGTGTGACGAACAAGGAGATTATTTTATTGTTTCCCAAACTCTATTAATGTATTATTTGGTTTAATATAAAAAGGTATTTTTGTTCATTTTATAAAATATCTACTATAAAAGTCTAAAAAATTATTTTTATTGATAGCGCAAAGGATGTGCTTGTTGTTGTTTATTTAAAATTATATTGGGATAAATAGTTATACTATTTATAGTATACCTGATACATGTGTGCAGTTGACAGCTAGTAATGTGGTCTAGTAAATAATATGTACTTTATATAAGACTAGATTGACGATTTTGGTTTGGCTGTATTATGCAATAAAGATATTGTATATATATGCTTGTTTATATTTTTGTGTGTTACAATGACTATGCCGCCGAGTGGTTAACACCTAGTTATACCAGGTATTTTGTACGAGCAAGTTGATTTATGTCCTTGTTCTTTCGAACTATATTAATATATTTTTTAGTTTAATATAAAAAAGGGATTTTATGTTCATTTTATAAAATACCAAACTATGAAAGCTTGAGAAGTATTTTTTGTTTGAGAGTGCAGACAATGTGTTTGTTGTTGTTTATTTAAAATTATATTTTGACATATATATATAATCTTTGGATTATACCCGATACATGTGTGTAGTTGACATCTAGTAATGTGGTCTATGAAATAACATGTACATTCTAAAAGACTAGATTGAACATTTTGGTTTGGCTGTATTTTGCAATAAAGGTATTGTATATATATGTCTGTCTACATTTTTGTATTTACAATGAGTGTGTAGCCGAGTGGTAACACCTAGTTAAGAAGGAGGTCATGGGTTCGAATCCTATAATGACCTCCTATATTTTTTTTTCATCTAACTAATTTTACAATGAATGTTTTCATTATAAATAGTAGTCTAAATTGTCAAATAGTGGTGGTCTTTTTTAATGAATGCATGACATGATAAAATTTCACACTACGAAAAATATTTAAATTATAAAGTATAATTTCATCTCATTATCAAAACAAACTACATTTTTGTGTTTGTTGTCACTGCGATCATTGAGTGTAATGAGGACTAATGATACTTTCATTGTGCATAATACATGTTAGTGAGAGTTTTGTGTTAATTTTTTTCTTTTTACTAAGGTTGTGTATTATATTATTTTTTAACTATTTTTACGATGAATATTGTCGTTATAAGTGTTTAGTCGAAATTGTCAAATAGTTGTGGTCTTTTTTAATGAATGCATGACATGATACAATTTCACACTACGAAGAATATTTAAATTATAAAGTATAATTTCATCTCATTATCAAAACAAACTAGTATTTGTGTTTTTTGTCACTGCGATAATTAAGTGTAATGAAGACGCAGGTGACTTTCATTGTGCATAATACATGTTAGTGTGAGTTTTGGGACATAATTTTTTTTACTAAGTTTGTGCATTACATTATTTTAACAGCTTTAAAAGTTCAAAGAGTACCTAATATTATTTTTTATACTTTAATTATTGTATAATATTTAGTTTTTATATTTAACACTAGCTAATCAATCAATAAACAACAATATATTTCTCTCATCATGACCATTTGTACCACAGGCTTTTCTAGTGAATTAAGTAAGCAATTCAACTGGCTGCCCCACCTGCTGTCAAGTCGGCAGCTTAAAAGAGGCTTGTCTTGCACTCCTTCACCATCAACGCCAATAATTCACTTCACCTAGACTGTAAAAGTTAGAAAAATTCACTCCACACTCAAAAAAGCTCCATTGTTACTCTTTGAAACCATGCTTGCTAAGAAATT
The DNA here is from genome assembly GCA_036897195.1 of Plantago coronopus. Lineage (NCBI taxonomy): Eukaryota > Viridiplantae > Streptophyta > Magnoliopsida > Lamiales > Plantaginaceae > Plantago > Plantago coronopus. The sequence continues at coordinate 5,236 of JAYMSL010002031.1, forward strand.
TAAGAGAGTTAAAAGAAGGTTCGCTGAAGTACTCTCGTTACGAGGAAATGTTAACTTCCCAAGGCTAACATTGAATGCGGGGGGGTTGGAGAAGCCGATCGGAGGCGGTTGTGATGGAAGAAGTTCATTTAATGGCGTTGATGGCATTGGTTCTGCTAAAAAAGGTTGACAGAACATTGTGGTTGTATCTCTTCATTACCTGCTAAATTGATCTCTACTAAAATGTTTAATTGCATAGATTAAGGTGTTTTATGTGTTGTTTTTTGTGCATTGCTGATAATCCTGATTTCTTTGGGCGCCAAAACAAACCAACTATTTGAATTATATTTGGTAGAAAGTGGTAGTACTTTGTTGTCAATTGTACTAATTTGAGTAAACATGTCTAATTTTGGTAAAAATGTAGGTTTCAAGAAATGTCTATGTATAGCCATTTTTGGGTAAACATGAGCAGAACATATTGGAGAGTACAAAGATCCTTCCTTTTTTTTTTTAAGTCATGTCTGGAGCAGAACTTATATAATTTTTCCCTAGATAATTTTGTAGAATTGTATATCTTTAGGAAACTACTATTGTATGAGGGTCCTATGATGTTAGTTTAATCATACACTGATTGGTTTTTTGGATGACCCCTGTACATTGCAGAAAAGGGCTTTTGTCATTGAAAGTTGGATTTTTGTGTAACTAGACCAACTTGAAGGATATTGACTTAGTTAACTACATTAGAAGGATTTACTGAACATTATGAATGAGTGAGGAAAAAGAGGGATGGGGTCATTAACATTATTTCCTTATTAAGTATCTTTTAATGATTCATGATATATACTTTACTATTAGTCTCTCAAAAAGTGTGATACAATCTGCAAGTATATATATGACTGGATACTAATTATAAGATAGGTTTTTTGGTTTGACAGTTTCTGTTTTAGTCAAATTGTGAATCTAACCATGTGACTAATACGTTTTCATTGTGTGTTATATGGGGGATTAGATAATTCCATACTTCGTAATATCTGTTGTTTTGGTAATTACAATCCATATTTGCAACGCCTATATGACATACTGCAGTGGGGTGGGTTGGGAGGATTGAGCGTTTAATGAAAGTTCTTACAATTTGTTTGTTGATTTTGCCAGACAGATCATCAGGTGGGCATGCTGTAAGGTTACATATCAAGGGTAGATTTGTAGAGATTATGGGATATGATAATACTGTTGAGGGCTTAGATTACGAAGGTGGTTCGATGATAGAAGTGTCAAACATAGATCCTGAATGTTTCACTCTTCAAGACATATTCCGCTCTGTCCATAACCTAAGACCTTTCACAAGAAACACTAGGCCATTACTAGCATGGTGCATGCCATCTGGTGGGGAAATGATGAGCTCACTTGTGCCAATTCGTGATGAATCTGATATTGCCCCACTCTTTGAGAGAGCTACAGGTGATGATTACAAGATAGTCCATGTCTTTGTGGTTGATTACTCTGCATTTGAAACGGCAATGCCCGGTGGTCGACTTTACGAATTCCCGGCTGAACTCTGCATTTCACAAGATCAGCCTGACCTTTACCCTGCGTATAGTATTCTTAAGGAAGAAGTTGGTCCATTGGCAAAGACTGACACGATGGTTGTAGATGTCCCACGTGTGAAAATAACAATTGGCAGAAGCCCATATTTGGTAAGCGACGGCACTGCTTGTTGATGTGTGGGCTGGAAAAATAATCTTATTATACTTTATGAAGACATCACCTGCTTAAGTGAAATGGACTTTTGGAAAGGCGCCGAACAGATTAGCCGTGGGTGATTATATTTTGTACATCTCGACGTTAATGATAGCTCATCGTTTTGTTTTTGACAGATGAATCATTATGCTAGTAATGTAAGGGATCATATTTCAGCTGCTGGATCATTTTGAATTACAACAACTATTATTATCATGAAGTTTTAGCCTACTTATCTAACACACCTGTGGATCAGGATTTTTACATCATAGTTTTTGGAAGAAAATACCTGGCCAATATCTGTAAATTGAAATGTTATATTCTTTCGTCAGTACAAAAATTGAACTTGTGAACGGTTGAATAGCAGGAACTCATCATATATACCTTATTGTGTTGAAATTATGGTACATATTGTAAAACTGAATTCCTGAGACTACAACAGAAACAATTAACTTCGCGATGAACTTAGAAATATTAAATAGATATAATTTATTTGTAAGCACGGATATCTTCAACGGAACTTCTTCCATATAACAGCGGCGAGTCCGCAGCTTATGAAGCAGAGAATGATGATCACCACACCCTGGAGATGGACAACTCGAAGGATTTTCTTGTTGGCAGCAACAAGCATGGCTATCTTGTTGGACATAAAGCCCTCTTGAGCGTTCTTCTCATCAATTACTTCCCTAAGCTTTGAATCAAGCCTTTCGATGGTCTTCAATAGCATTTCAAATTTCTCTACAAGGTTTGGCATTAGCTGCCTGGTGCGTTCACAGAGAGGAGGGTCCTTCCATTCACCGAATGAACAATGGTGTGGTTTGCCCTGAAAATAACAAATGCATACATGTTAATTTATAGATGCCATCAACATACAGAGTGAAAATATGTGATTGAAACATGATTGGTAATGAGTTGGGTTCAACTCTGATCACCAGATTCTTGCAGTGAACAAATCTGCGGCCAGAATCTGATCCTGACCACATTGTGGTACACTTCACAGCCAAGCCACAGTGACATTTTACAGTCACAATGCTATTAGAGCCCTGCATTGAACCGTCGTTTACTTCTGCGCCCTGAACATAAGATCCAGCTGACATCTTTCTTGCTGTAATTTAGCTTCTTCTTGTAATAAAGACTTTTTGGTGAAGTGTGTTCCTGTTTTACCTTGAATTGTGACTCCTCATATATATATATACAAGTAGAGTGTAGGCACCAGAATAATGATAGTTGGGGTATGTGCTAAGCCCAATAGTGCAGGAGACATGAGTCATTATGTTTTTAATTGGTGCTAGCATGCATGAGGTGACTAATAAATGTTAGATAAAACATTAACCAAGACAACAAAAAAATAAATGAAATGATGTCAATAAATAGAACAGGCAAAGGTGTAATGTATAATAAAAGAGGAGAATTCATTCATCTTCATTGATCAAAGGGAAGGTCTACTGCAGAAAATATGATGATGAAAGTGTGATTTACTTTTGCACAATATAATTAATAAGTACTGGCGGGTAAAATAAAGAAAAAAACGTTATTAAATGATATGAGCACACTGGAAGAAGGTAACAACCAACAACCTCTTTATCTACTGTATCATATAAAGCACAGCAGTGTGAAAGTTCTTTAAAACTTCAGAATCTGAAGAAAATAGAGCAGAGTGATTTTAGACCAGTGTGATACTAATCTGCTGCTATGTCAAACACTTGTAACTCCATGAACAAAATCACTGCATGTGAACATAATCAGGCTTCAGAAGGTATGTTTACTACATCGAGTTATTGTTTCCTGGTCTTATGATAAAACCTTTATAACATTTTTTTGTTATTATCATATGAGATTGGTTAGTGCTTAAAAATAAGTTATATTTGGACTGCAACAATGTGTATACATATAATGAGTTGGAAGTGTATTTCATTTACTAATCTGGTAATATAGATGAAGATAGAATGGATGCAGAACTGTTAATGTCATGCCTTCTGTTGTAGTTTCTCAGTCTTGTTTATGTTCTTGTTCTGCTCATCCTATTATAAAACACTTGTGATTTACAAAACATATCCTTACAAAAATGTGTTTGTTACTGCCTACTAAGGAATGTGTGTGGTAGTAGTTGCTGTGAACAATAAATTTGAATCATCTCTATCTTTATGAGGTTATTTGAGTTTCATATGTATGGAGTGCGATTAGTATAATCCGAATGCTGTGAGAACTTGATTTTAATTAGTTGCTCAGGAAAATATCGTAATTATGCAATGTTCGTAAATTTACTAATAACAAATAACTAAGCAGCTTATTCGTTTTGAAATAAATAGAGAGTCATATATGATAATAATATGAATATTAGTATGTGTTGGAATTTGGTAGTTGTATTGTTTTTATACTCGTCTACCTTTTCTTGTACAGTCCAAGTTTTTATTAGCGTGTTTCGGCTTGTTTGAGATGACCAAATTTGTTTATGTCTTCATGATGTATGTGTAACATCAGATGGTGGGGGCGACAGCTACTGCACAATCCTAATGCGTTATGGTGGCCGTCTAGTTGAGAAGACTGAGGCATGTCCAGAGCACTCGGTGATATATGACGATGGGTCATGGGTATATGTCCATAATGTCAATACTGGCAGATTCAAGATTCATGATTTGTTCAATGTGACTAGAAAGATGTCAGAGATAGGCCAATGCGATCCAGCAGCAGTGGCGTGGTATATGACACCTGGATTACCTGCAGCATTTGGACTCCGCCCAATTGTTGACAACGATGACATTGAGGTGATGTTTGGCCTGATGAAGCATGCCGCAAGGGACTGGATCCACGTCTTTACAATGGATGAGTCAAGCATTACTGGCTTGAACGAAGATGGCAGTCCATACGAGGTTCCCAATCTTGTCAAGATGCCAGGTGAAGATTTCAGTGCGCGTGGCATATATGATGAACTAAATCGTGCTAACTATGATCCACACTATCTATGTTCAAAAGAACGTGGGTATGAAGAGATACATGGGAGGACATGGTATCTATCTCATGACATTAGGCGTCGTATGCCTGCAAGGGTTGACCACAACCTGCGTCTCCTGCCAAAAAGGATGCTGACTAAACTCAAAACCACAGTCTGAAGATGAATACTTCAGCTGCTTATTATCAATGGATTGAATGAAAGATGAAAGTAATACCGAAGAGATGGACAATTTTCCGAACTAAGTACGTGTGTCAGCACTGTGTCGGAACTTCAGCGTTGTGTTCCCAAGTTACAACTTATCTTCTTATTTCTATCATGTCTATTTAAATGATTCTGCTACTAGTGGGTTTGTATTGTGAACGATTTTTTTTGTAGTAATTCCGCTCTTCGTTTTTGGTGATATAATTTGAAAGCCTTTTTGTATACGTTAAAGTTGAACAGGGTACTATATATATCTGATACATGAAGAATTAGAATGACCTTCGCGAGAGAGAAGATGTTTACAACCAACTTGATCATATGAATATAATAGAATTCATGTGTGTTTCTAGTTGTACCACTGCTTGAAAGTAGTGTACAGAGAAAATTGGCTCTATTTGATGAGTAAAGAGTCCTAATGTGTAAGGTAAAAAATAAAAAAAACTGTGGTGCAAAATGCAGTCAGTGTGTAAATAAGAATGTTGAAGTAATGAGAGTACTAGTGCAGAGAATAATAAATCCTGTACAAGGGTACAACAATGTACTAATGCATGCAGTTGTACCATGGCGACATTTACTGTGAAGACCTAAAGCCTGGGAACACCTCCTAGGAACTCACAAACATCAGGTAAAGTAGTTGTAAGTGAATACACCTCATGCAGTTCCAATAATAAATAAAACTGTAGTGAGACAAGCAACCAATTGCACCTAGAATACACCACTGAATTAAATAAAGGAGGGGAAAATTCATGTTGTGAGGCTGTTCGTCTGGTCTCCGCTACATACTTATATACATGTTATCTTGAATAATTTGTATCACATTACAGTATAAACACAAGCAGGGGGAGTTTATTTCAAAAAGGGGTGAAAAGGAGGATGCCTCGTGGTCGGAAGGGTACTGGAAAACAATGGAGGAAAGTCGAGAACCAGGCTCCAAGAGGTAAATTACAGAAGTTTTGCTGTGTTTTAAGTAAACAAGTTTGTTTTGTGCAGTACGTTTAGTTCTGTAAGATAGCGACATTGTTATTTTGTACATGACTTTAGATAGCACTTTCTTTATAATGAGCTAATATTTTCCCCATTGTTAAATGTTTCATGATAAAAGATATAGTGCTTTTAGTAGGTGATGAGTTGCTTATAATCTGAATTTGATTTTTATGTATAAAGGTTGTAGAGATGTGGATATATCCGGAGATCGGAGACAGGGTAGGACGCTACACATAGTTCTTGGGGGGCGTTTCCAGATGGATGCAAACAGAAAGGTTAAGTACGTTGGTGGGGTTAACCTGTACGTACACTGCGTTGACCCGAACAGGTTTGGATTAGTCCACCTCATGCAGGCTGTTGTGAAATTGGGACTTGACGAACCACTTCCTCGACGGATCTGGTACATCAGAAGAGGAGTCTTTTGGCCTGAATGCTTGACACCAATAACAAACAACGGAGACATGTGTGAAATGTGGGAGAGATATAGTGCAATCGACCTTCCCATTCCACCGACACTGCAGATATTCATGCAGCATTGTGATTACGATTTCGGTGGCCAGAATGAAATTGTCTATGGTATACCATCAACCGTGCCTGGCTCGAAAAGTAGTTTTGATTATGGATACTTCCACTGGGCAGCCAAAGTGTTAGAGGAGTGTGAACAAGAAGATAATTCAAAAGGCGAGAATGCAAGTATTCCACATGAGAAGTGGATAATCCAGCGCAATGTTCATCCATGGGTCCAGAGTAAGAACTACTGCAGATCGCACAACACGAGAGCGAGGAAATCGATAGTTTGAAGAAAGTTATATAAGTATCACAGAACTTAGCACAATATATTGTGTGTTTTTCTTTAGTTTTCTGGTATCAAGGTTCAAAAACAACCAAAACTTATGCCAACAGTTATCAAATTTTGACAAGGAACTTCTTACTTTATCTATCCTTAGTGTACCTGTAAGCGTTGTCATCATTACGGATGGCAATCTTTGATCAGTTATATGTATGATAACCAAGAACCGATATATTGTTATAAAGTCACTTAAAAGAAAGATCGTTGAAACCTTGTGATAATCACCATCTTCTGTTAACACAGAATTCCAGAACATTTTGTAAGAGAGTAAAGTTATAGGACATAATTCACCACCCACAAAAATCATAAGAATGAACTTAGAGGATATAGGTCTGTAAAAAACATGGCGCAAAAAATATAAAAATCACATTTTATACTGAAGACAAATGTAACTCCATATCCGGAAAAAGGTGCTGATAGACATTATACTTGTCTTCATCGAATATTACATAATCTAGAATGAAGATGTTGCTGGTAAAAATAATATAACGCATGCTACAGGTACACAAGATGCATACCTACTACAGTTTGAAAACTTGTTCATATCAAAAACAGAGGGGACAAAAGCATATAACGACTGGACATTTATCCGGTGACATTCTTCCCAGGTACATTCTTCAATGGGACAGCTTCGTTACCACTTGCACACGTGATTGGATCGTGTGTGCCCATCTTGTTGCACTTAGGGCACATGGTGCGCTTCCTGGCTTTGACTGGTTTCTCACCAAATGATGGTATTCGCTTTCTCTTTGGCCTGCCAGGTGCTTTCCTTGTGTCGGGGGGCAGTATACGATCTCCTTCTAAATTCTTCTCAATCTCATACCGCATAGAAGATGGTACAGGGTGAATGTCATTGGAGTATGCTTCCCTGAATGTTTCAGTGAAAAAGCACGGATCAACTAGTCCTGAAATTGTGCTGCAGTGTTTACGGATAACATTCACCGCATGTGCACATGGGAAACCCATGACCTGCCACTGGTGGCACGTGCACTCCCGCAGTTTGAGACTAACTGTAAATGTGCTATCAGCAATTACCTCATACTCCCCGCTATATGGAGATGGAAGTATTCTCCATGATCCTCCTTGTTGTTTAGCCTGATGCCAGAATCTCTCCTTACGCTTACACAGGGCACCTGTCCACTTTGATGACTCTTCTCTTCTTTCAACATACCACTCCATGATCTTCCTGCGAATGGCATCAATCATGTGTGTAACTGGCAGAGCTTTTGTGTTCTTAATCCACTTGTTGAATGACTCAGCTGCGTTAGATGTCATCTCTCCATACCGTTGAATGCTGGATGAATAAGAAAATGCCCACTTGTCAAAGGGTAGGTTAGATAGAAAATCCTTTGCAAGGCCACCCCCAGCCTTAACGAATTCTTCGATTTCTTGGTGGAAGGTGGTTTTGTTTGGTGCATATGCACACCGTTTGAGCAGACCAACCATCTTCTTTCTGTGTTCATTTGACCAACCATGAGAGAAATATCCTTTGAGGTTTGTGTAGAGGTGATAGAGGCAGAAGAAGTGAACGGGCTCGTCACCATAAACATTGTTGAAGGCGGACATAAGGCCAGAGTTCCTATCAGACAGGTAAAATATTTTCTTTTCATGGACAAGTATCTCTTTCAATTTAACTAGGAAAAACTGCCAATGGTCCAGCGTTTCTGCATCGACAATAGCCATTGCAATGGGGAAAAGATCTGTCAAAAAAACATAGGGCAGAAATTAGTACACGACTTATGCTCCGATGATTAGAAATATGAATGTGATGCACTAAACTCAGGGGACTTACAGTTGTTGCCATCTTTAGCGGTTGCAGTTAAAAGCTGGCCCTTGAAGCGCCCTTTCAGTGCTGTTGCATCAATGAAAACTAGCGGGCGGCAATGTTTGAATCCGTCAATACATGCCTTGAAAGCTATGAAGAACCGCGAAATTTTTTTTGAAACTGTGTCACTCTCAAGGCTGACTACAGTCCCGGGGTTGGTACTTTGTACTGCAATTCTGTACCAGCGTAGTTGATCGAACGAGTCATCATATGCGCCATAAATCCTATCCCTAGCAGCTTCAAGTGTGCGCCATGCTTTAGCATAAGATATGTCGAAACCATAGCTAGTCGAAAACATGTTCTTGCAGGACTTTGCAGAGAAATTAGGATCCAGGCGAACGTTCTCCTCGATAAATGATGATATCATTTTTGCATTTAGCCTTGACGAATCATCATTGACGAGTCTATCCGTGCAATTGTGTACCAAGTTTGCCTTCACTATGACAAAACCAGACTTATCTTCAAGGGACTTACCAGAGACAAACCAAGGGCAGTTACAGCATGACCTAGCAGAGCACACTGCCAACACTTTCTCCTTACAATTCTTAACAAAGTTGTACTTAAATGCACACTTGCTAGCATACTTAGCGAGTTCTTCTCTAAATTCAACCACACCGCCCTTGAACTTCTGCCCTATACCACTAATGGTAACATCCCAGGAATCAGAAAGAAGTGGTTTGCATTTTGTGGGAGGTGAGATATCGAAGTGTGGTAGGTCATGTTCATCATCTATGGCAACATCGGACATTGTAGAGGATGAATTTTGTGACTCATGTACAAAACTATCAGGAGGGACAGGGGATTGGAAACGTGGAGGCTTATAGACAACATTCATGCACACTAGATGCTCTTTCAATGCCTTGATCAAGTAAAGCATGCTAATAAAATCAGCCTCAACAGAGATACTTACCTTACTATGATTCTGGATATCGTAGTGGAATGACGTTGTTTCCTTAGTGAGAAGAGGCCACTTCTGGAAAACTCTGGCGAGGAAAGAGTTGTATGTTGTATCTTGAAAGACAAGGACAGAGATGACTTCGCCGTGGAAGCTAACCATCACCATACACGCTTGAGATATTTCGGGAGCCATGGAAATCAAGTGAAAAGCAGCTGCAACTTGATGTTGTGAGTTGCTATGTGAATAATGCCCGGATATGGCTTTAGAGGAAGTTTTAAACCTTCAACAACTCAGTATTTGAAAATTTGAATTTGAAAATTGTGATAACAAAAAACCCTAAACATTAAAGGAAGAAGGAAGAAGACAGATTACTTGGTTTTTGGGTGTAATATTAATGATAAATCCTTAACTACCATGTTAATGACGGGGTGTAATTAATTTCCCAGCCAAATCAACACCGAAAATGTATTGGGGGTATAATGGGGAATCCGTAAGTAAAAACTGAATACCATATATACCCCTGGGACTTTTGTGAATGGATTTCGGATCAGTGAGGACTTCTGTGATTTGGGTTGCGATTTTGGTCCTTTTTACGTAAATTTCCC